>NQLW01000096.1:588279-608442 GCA_002312845.1 Kalanchoe fedtschenkoi
AGTCAGCATCGACAACTCTCATAGTTACTTCTACTAGATTAGCTAGTCACTCTGCATAGCTAGGTAATGATTTAACGATACTCTGACCCAAACAATAATTCAACAAATTCTTATTGCTGGTGAAAATACTTCAAAGCATCGTTTTCTTATTATTGGTTTGGCCATGCAAAGCGATTTCTGATCATTGGGATTAAAAATAAATGACGGGAGCAATACCTGCAAGCTTGATACTGCTAACTCTGCTGCTTTATCAAGATTATCTGGGTATTTCTGGAAATCACAGGAAACTAACACCGTGAGAACTTGCAAATATGTGATCGTCAAAGTGTTAATATTGGCTGTCTCTTACATTACTCCACCCAAGTAATAGTGCAGTCATCATATCTCCAGTTCCCTATATCGCAAAATGCAGATACACCATAAGAAAAGTAAACCAATGTGCAAAATGAGACACTTAATTTTAGAGGATTCAGATGCATCCATCAAAAAAAATTCCCTTACAGTAAAATATGCAGGTATCTTAGGTATAATGATTTTGAATTGCTGAGGAGATTGGCCCTGGTACAATAAATAAGTTATGAGTCAAATGTATTGATAAATAGAAAGAATGGCTCATGACAAATGGGTACTATAAGGCTGTGTTTGGTTTTTGGAAAATTTAGTGGAAAGGAAAATGTGGAGGAAAATTGGTAAAATCCAATGTTTGGTTTAGATGGAAAATATGAGGGAAAGAAAATTATGTGGAAAGTTAGAAGGAAAGTTAATGTAAATTAAAATGAGTTTTGAAACTTTCCTTCAAATTTTCCATTCTAAACCAAACAAAGAAAAATAAGATGGAATCCATAATGAATTTCACTTTCCACCAAATTTTCCTTTCCCTACAATTTTCCCTAAACCAAACACAGGCCTAACTGCTTAAGGAAATGATCAACAACAAAAGCATATGCTTAAGAATAGTTAGTTTTTTGAATCACAGTGGGGATACAACCCAAAATTTAACTGGGAGGAACTAAGCCACCTTGTGACTCATTCATCTCTCTAAATAGATTGAGATAAAATCCATGTGACTGAAGTTGCACGGGTGTCTGAGTATATTTGTTATTTTTTACTCACCTAAAACTTCAGAAATTGTCATAAACTATAAGGGTAAAAATCATTGACTGTAAAATACATTAGGACAACAATATCCAGAAGTATACCTTGTTTTTTTTATGACTGCCAATAAGAAAGAGATTTCCGTTGATACTAATGCTCGTTATAACAACCTGCAATTTTATCAAACAGATTCACATAAAAGTGTAAACAAAAGATACTTCAAAAATTTTCAATGTAACTACCAATGGATGATATAAAAATAGTAATTACATAACCTATTCTTAGCGGATTTCTTAAGTTACTTTTTCCCAGTAAACGAACAGAACAAAATATGTTAAACTGTAACAGTCACCCGTACGAAGAAAAGGGGGCAACACTATACAAAGCTCAATTGACAATAAACACAGAATTCATGTCAAGATCTATCATAACACCTTTGACGGTCCTCGGGAGTGAAGAACTTTACAAGCCTCCAGCCCATCTTGTTCAGACACAATCCTGCGAAAAGTGAAAAAACTGGATCTATTATACTGAAAATTGTGTAAAATGTTACCCTTGTGTCCATAGAAAAAGGTCATTAAGGTTGGCCTCTGAGTAACATAACATAGGGCTATTACCTGAATGCTTGCCAACCACATACACATGTATCTATAGCATGAACAGAAGAGACTATCTAATTGAAGACAGAGTTGGAGAAAGGAAACACCTGAACCCAGTAAGTTGTTCTGCTTCGAATTGGTTTGGAGTCAACATTGAAGCCACTGGTACAACCTGGTCAGGCAAGTTATCAAGTTTTGCGTCTCAAAATGTGTAACACAATGAAATAATATTATTTATTATAAGCTATAAAAAAATTATCACACATACTAGGAAACAATAAATATAATGGACTACTATGATTGCGTGCCTTACTACCATATATGCACATTTTTACACACATCAAAATGGTAAAAAATAAAATAAAATAAATCAAAACCTTAGATAAATATTCTATCCATCCTATTATATATGTCACTATATCTCTTTTAGTAGCCCCTGTTGGCTTGTCCAATTCCAACTCAAGCAAGCTTAAACATCTACTTAACCTGTCATTAATGGTAGAAACCCAATTCCAATACACAATTTAAGAGGTGTCAATGATTGAATTTACTCATTTTGGGTGAATAGTTAAAAGCGTAAAAATGTAACCTAATGATTTTTTTTATGCATGAAATTAGGGAATAGACACATATAGGACTGAGAAGAATAAAAAGATGCCAAACGAGGCATGACCAATTTTTCCTTGGGAGAACCAAAACGAAATTCATTCAGACCTAGCGCTGCATGTAAGCAGCAAGCTAAATCAGGAAAAGCAGAGACATCTTACTTTCTCTCGATAAACTGATACCAGCTCTGGAGGAACATACAACTTTCCTTCATCACCCATCACTGGATCACAAACTGCAGAGACAATACGACGGAAATTAATAAATGCAAGGAAGTAAATGAAAACGCATGCGACTTGAATCTGAAACATATGTTGCATGAGAAATCGAGAATAATTCTTGAGGCATGGATTGCGCCACAAAGGCAGAATAATTCTTCAAATAGGGGATAAGAGGAGAACTAATGTCGGCACACTGAGAACAGTGGTCCATCCCTTCTGCTCTAACTAGGACAATCGTTTCATAGAGATGAGACTGATGACAAGAAGAGTTATACACCACCGGCCATCACTGATGAAGTGCGACTTCTATAGCAAATCAATCCCTATACCAACCTTCTATATTATCAGTGAAATTGAACACACACATTCTAAAATTGCATCAGTGGCCAGATAACTGTGATAGCACTATGTGCTCTAAACCAAAACAAATTTTTAGGCATTTGCTGGAAATGTTCAACAAGCAATGCTGGTAAAAAAATAATCCACCTATTCCTCATATCTAATTTGGCATTATATTACTTGTTCTGACAAATTTGGGAATCAAAAAATCCCATATTAGTTATTTCCAACTAAAGATGGATTTAGGAAATGAAATCAATAGGAACATTATAAAGAAAAGGTGTTGCCTCAAATGGGCATAAAGATGCAAAATAATATGATCAAATAACTAATAATGATTGTTCAAAAACACTCCCAAGGGATGATGATGGAAACATGGACCATGCTGGAAATGATCACATCGGTTAAAAGCCAGTTATACTGCTCACTCAGTACATAAATAAAATTGGTTGTAAAGCAGCAACTGTCAAAATTACCGTATATGAGCTTAGGATTGACGGACCGAAGCTTCTTGACAACTTCTAATACAACATCCAGAAACGAAACAGAACCAATGTAACCTGCCAAACACAGCTCGACCAAATTAACTTCAGATGTTATGATAAAATACAGAATGAAATGTTAAGTTAACTCCATGATAGAGTCATGTACGGTTGGGTAAAAAATTACTTTATGGGACATCAAGGAATGTGATAGAAATGGAACCCCACAGAAGGGTCAAACAAGCTTTATTTGTGTTCTTTTGGACTGGTGAAAATGAGATACTCTTGATTTTCAAGTTTGAAAACTTCTATAATTGGTTTTTCTATCAAATTTGAATTTGGCCATATCTGAATCAGCAATCTCTTTTTCTTTATTTCGATATTTCTCAGAAGAACATATACCAAAAGATGTCACGGTCAACCAACCAAATGCTACGTGTGTCAACAACATTTGCAATCAGATCTGGATGGGTCAATCCACAGAGGTACAAAGCAAAACTAAACCCTAAACCCTACAGCTACGACTTGAATCTGCTCACATAGAGTCACCTTGTGCAAACAGGCTACACCTCAAAAGCCTTTCGCTTTAAGATAGTAGAATTAACATGCGATGCCGCTCTCTAAAATAGTTTGTTGCATATTCATGTCATTTTAACCACAGAAATAGGAAAGGATATCAGAGACGTCTCTTGAATAACAATAGACTCCGTGATATATTTATGAACATGAAGATGTTTTGGAAATGTTCAACAATGAAGTGGAGATTTAGATGATGGGTCGTTTAGTTACATATACATACCTGTCAACAAATGTGTGTAGCACAACAGATCATTTGCCTCCAAACCTTCAATCAAATCCCATAGTTGCTGGCCATTCAAAACTTGTCCTTTGAAGGAGGGATACCCTGTGTGGTTGGAGAACTGTACTGAATTAATTGGATCGACATCGTATCCAAGAAGTTGGAGAGGAAAGACAGCTGATTTATTGCCAACATAACCCTATAAAACGACAGTAAATATGGAATGAAGTAAGTGATTGACAATCTTCAGACATGCTATAATGGTAATGTTCGGCAATAAAGCAACATTAACAACCAATGACCCTTTAATTCAAGCACAAAGACTGTTCTTTTAATTCGTTCAGAGAAATAATAATAATCCCCGGATGGGAAAATATGCGTAGCACAAACTGCCAAGGAACATGTAATTAAATTTCTCCTAATATGATCATAGAGGTGTTGTAAAAATCGATCAGAGATTATGACAGTAGCTAATGAATAAAATCAAATCAAACAGAAAGTCTTTCAGAAGATTATTCCCGCCACATTTATTGAAGCTGATCTGAAGACAGCATGGTACTAAGCATGTCATCAGAACCTCAAAGTGTGGCGTAAAGTTACTAGCATCTACATTGACTGGTAATTATGCCAAAGCGGCAGATGAATGAAGGAGCTTCTTTCTAGGGTCGATCACTTCATCTGATGTGAACATCGCCCGGATTGACCTTCAGCAAGACAGCAATTCGAGGGAAGTGAAGCGTATGAAAGCATGGAGAGAGTGAGAGGCAGAGGCTGATACCTGAACGGTGTGAGACTGGATGCTGAGGACTCGACCGGTCTCCGATGGAAGTACGAGCGAGAGAATCGGAGGAGTCGCCCTTGCCATTTCTCTATCTCTCTGTCTCGGCAGGCGTGTATAGTTCGTCGACTTGTGTTTACCCCAAAACGACACACGATTGCCGCGTTCGCGTTCAACCAACACGTTAACGTAGCCCACCTACCCTATACCGAACCAAGTAAGTAACCTTTCCTAGGTTGTTCGACATTTTTTCGGAGGTTGTTCTCGTGAAAAATTAAAGTTTAACGAAAAAATAGATGAAGATTTGATGAAACTTAAATTGAGTAGAGTGTTCTAATTTGATTCTTACCATTTTTCATCGTTATTAAATAAAAATGAAATGGAGCTTATAGAAAATTACATTTACTTTTTTTCTTCTCATTTTCTCTTAATCAAATTGAGAATTAGACTTTGTTTTATTTATAAAAAAATAAAATTAAAATCAAATAGAAAAAGAAATTATCATAAATTTTATGCCATGTACTTCTTATTTTATTCTCGTGCTTGGGTGCAAATTTTTGTGTGTATCCAGATGAGTGTTTTCGTTTAAAAATAATTTTTTTTCATTTTTTTAGTTTGTAAAACCTGATATTAACAATAAAAAGAGTTATAAAAATATAATATATAAAAATGGGTAAACTACAAAAACATACCATGAAGGCATGAATTATCACCAATTTTCAAATTAAATACCGAACTTTTTAATTCTTCAATTTCAGTACCGAACTTTTTAATTCTACAATTTCAGTATTATACACTTAATAGAAAGAAGAAATCAATATGAAATATGATAATTAGTTTGTAAGTCCATCTATTTAGCTAGAATTTTGAAATTTACATCAACATATTAGACACAAAATCTGTTTTTTATATAAATTTTTGCATTTTATTAAGTGTATAATACTGAAATTGAAGAATTGAAAAGTTCGGTACTGAAATTGAAGAATTAAAAAGTTCGGTATTTAATTTGAAAATGGATGGTAGTTCGGAATATGTTTTGTAGTTTACCCAAAAAAATATTTTTTGATTTAGAAAAATTTAAATAAAAGTTAAAATAAAAAATCACAAATTATATTCAATCAATCATAATTCACAACCAATTTAATATGATTAATTATAGTTAATGAATCTAACTAGTTGATATCAAACAACATTCTAAATTAGTTTAAATTTATTTTATTTCAGATTTTTTGACAATTCAAATAGTTCAAACCACAATTATCGAAGATGATAGTCCAGACTCTTTTAATATTTTTCTCTATTTTTTATGATAATAGTGATAATGAAAAAACGTTATGTATTAGGGCATCCCATTAAAATTTTTTTAAAGATAAATTTATATAATGACACGTTAAATTTAAGTTATACAATATAGTTGTCAAAAATTTTCACAAACTTCATAAATAATTTTAATGGAATCTTATAGATAATGGATTCGAACCCTGCCCTGTTTTCAATGAGTGAGCGGCCCCCTGATCAAAAAATTAAAAAAAAAAGTGGGAGGGCAGAATAGTAATTTAGCACCGTAATCTGCAAAACCAAAGTCCCGAAGTCGATCCATGTCGCGTCGGCCCACGCTGAGACGCACGCTTGTCCCATTCAACAACAACACCCCAAATCTCTTCTGGCCGTCTCCGAGTAGAGCCAGCCAGCGAGGCGGCGTGCATTGTCGTCATCGTGCTGGGAGCGTGTAACATCAGGGGGCCCGCCCGCATAGTCATCCACGCTTCCCCGACAGCAACCCTCCCGAATCCCAAGATACTTTCCTTCAACCTCCACCGATCGCTTTCTTCTTCATCTCTCGTTCCACGCCGTCACCGGATTTGCCCCCTCAAGCGCTCATATGGGGTTGTGGGATTCGCTTCTCAACTGGCTCCGAAGGTGAACAGACAGCTGCCCAGTTGAATTTTTTCATTGTTGGGGGCTGCTTGTTGCGCTAGCTTGCCTTGTTCCGTTTATCTTCTCATCTGCCGCTTGTGATTTCATGGTGTTGAATTTTATATTTTTATCTGTGTTTGGAATTGAAGTGTGTAGGTAGCAATGGATTAAGTAAAAGTTTGGTCAAGTCTTGATTATCTGGAATGTTGCCGTAGTCGTGTTCTTTAGGTTAGATGGTTTTATATAGAGTGATTTGTAGATGGATACGGTTCACCGCTTGTCAAACTGACTCATGACAGCTCTACAATGAATGGTTCATCTTCATCGTCCACACGGTGGATCATGTCTACCCAAAAATGACTCTTTATATTCATGTGTGTGTTTTGCTGGTGAGGTGTGGTTGAAGCTAACCATCTGAACATAGAATGTAAACCGCCTATTAAGGTGTAAGGCCCAGTCTTTGGAAAACAATCTTTAATGCGCTACCTTTCGCCCTGGTGCACAGCTTTATCAGACAACCAGAATGGTGATGGTTTATTTTTTTTATGTAATCAGTATCCGTATGCATAGTTTTCTAGGCAGAGGTGTGATCATGGCATAGTTATTTTTAATCTGATCAGTCTTATTGTGCGGTGTTTTCGTGATGATCTGAAGATAACCGTTTAGTTTTTTTAATTCAAAGTCATTTTACTAGCGAAAGTTATGAGTCCTATGTGTTATTGAATTTTTTTAACGCTCGCACCGACCACCAGGGGATTCCAACTCGTGACATAGGGATTATCAAGAATCATCTCTAGTGGCTAGTGTATAATTGAATTATTTTTCGTTTCCAAATCATGTCTAGGCTATTTGCATAGCTCTTAAAGTTTTTGACTGTTTTTTATCGTGCTTTGTATACGTAAGATTTAAATATGACATATGTTAGGCTGTGTTTGGTTTAGGGAAAACTTGAGGGAAAGGAAAATTTGATGGAAAATTAGAAGAAATCCTTTGTTAGGTTTAGAGAAAATTAGAGATGGAAAACTAAATGAAAAGTTAGATGGGAAATAGGATGGAAAATTTGTTTAAATTAAAGAATGTTTTAGTACTTTCTACAAAATTTTCCACCTCAAACCAAACAAGGGTAAAATAAGATGGATTTTTTGATTGATTCATTTTCCCTCTACCTTTCCTCAAGCCAAACACAGCCTTAGTGATTATGTCTGATTACCTGACCATGCACATCTCTTACTACTGTTGAGTCTATCTGATGGCGAGGTTTTGCATCCGGTTAACTCTTTCGTTTTTGATTTATCAGCTTGTTCTTTAAACCTAGGTTGCACGGAAACGTCAAACCCCTTACGTTTCCCCGTATCGGAAACGTTTCGGAGACGGGAACGGCGAAAACGTGGGGATACGCCAAGCCACATATTTACTATTTAGTATGTTCTTCGTGGCTGTCAATCCCAGATGCTTCGCTCCCAAATCCATCCCTCCGGCGGCCGGATCCAGATATGTAGTAAGCCGTATCAAGGGTCGATTCTAATTCCGCCGCACTATCTGTGAAATTGTCGCCCTGCCGGGAAATTGTTGCCTGTGAAACTGTGGCTGCGCGAGGGGTGAAAGAAGATAGGGTTTTACTGTGGGTTCTTATGTTTTTATAAACACGTGTATTATTTGTTATCTTTTAGTCATAGTTTTAGAAACTAACTTCCTTGAAAACAGCCTACATTTAGGAATAAAGTAATCAAAATTAAAAAGAATTTATAAATAAATGTCATTACACTTCCTAAATTTAAGCATTTTTATTTTAAATATTATTTTTTACTATTATTTTAACTAATTTATATATTTTATATAATATAAGTTTACCGTATCCCTCCCGTATCCGTATCCTAATTCTTAGAAATTTCACGTTTCTCGTATCCGTTTCCGTATCCGTACCCGTCTCCCTATCTGTTTCCGTGCAACATAGCTTTAAACAAGAAATGGAGCTCTCTCTAATAGGTCTTCAGAATGCTGGAAAGACATCTCTCGTCAATGCCATTGCTGTGAGTACACATTTGTAGTTGGAACACTTTGAGCTTTCAGAAAGAAGGTCCTTCTCTTGACTATGTTATTGTTTTGTCTCCCCTTATCAGACTGGAGCCTACAGTGAAGACATGATTCCGACAGTACGTAACTTCCTCTGAAGATATCTTCTTTTTTTTTTGTCGTGTTTTCTTTTGTTCTACCACACACAGTCTCAGATGGAGCGAAGATTTTATGTGTGAGTTCAGGTGGGATTCAATATGAAAAAAGTTACCAAGGGAAATGTAACCATAAAGCTGTGGGATCTCGGAGGGCAGCGAAGATTTCGCTCCATGTGGGAGCGATATTGTAGAGGCGTATCGGCAATAGTGTAACACTTCTCTATATCTTTCTCTTATGTATCACACATGTTAGGGGGCCCTAAATCCTAATAGTTCGTTACATATTATTCTACGCATACTTATTGTCCTCAGTGACTGCAGATATGTTGTCGACGCTGCTGACAGAGACAGTGTACCTATTTCTCGAAGCGAGCTGCATGACCTGTTGACAAAGCCGTCATTATCTGGAATCCCGTTGCTCGTTCTCGGTAACAAGATTGACAAGTCAGAAGCGTTATCCAAGCAAGCCTTGCTCGATCAGCTGTGAGTTAACAGATGTGTGTTCTGAAGAGCTCACTACCTCGTATTTTATTTTTCTGGAATCTAAATGTGGCGGATATCCTTAATTGTTTCAGAGAATTAGAGTCGATAAAAGACAGGGAGGTCTGTTGCTACATGATCTCCTGCAAGGACTCAGTCAATATCGATGCCGTCATTGACTGGCTTATCAAGCACTCGAAGACGGCAGAGTGAGTGACTTGTCGAGTAAATATCTTACCAGGTGTAGAGACAATGGAGGGTCAGTATTAAGTTGATGCTTCTTGCCTCCTGCCTGATACTGGAAATCTGTAAGTCTTTGTCGAGTGGAAGCCGGTGTGAACAGTAGTTGTTTCCAGGATAGCGAAAAATGGAGAAAGACATGTAATCTTGAAATGGTTTAATCAGGTTATCACACTTGGCTGTGTTCATTTGAGTATTTGTAAATTGACAATGTTGATATTTCTATGATTCTATCCATGTACGAAAGAGAATGCAAATATTGGGTGCGTACTTCAATGTTGATAGAATTTAGATAGGATTGTAAACAAGCCGATATACTCGCGAGCGGCTCGCGAACGAGTTCTGTTAGTACTCGGTTAAAACTCGTTTGATAATAAATGAGTCGATCATGAACAAAAATTATAAGCTCGTTTAATAAACGATTCGAACATGAGCAAGGGGTGCTCGGTTCGTTTATGTTCACGAACAAGCTCGATGATATAACTCTATTAAAAAGATCAAGGATCTACCAACTGAAGTTATAAACTCAAATTCGGACATGTCAAACTATCGTAATAAGAGTTAAGAATTCAAAATTCATGAAGATGACTACAATAATTAACCTAAATTTCATCTAACGTAAATGAAATAGATGTAACTTATGTCTATCATTTGAGCCAACCATGAACAATGAGGTATCGACTCATTTATGGGCTAGTTTAAAAACTCAATTTAAACTCGTTTATAGCTCGTTTAGACTCAACTATGAACTTTTTTTATAAATTTATAAAGTTACTAGTCAATAAAGTAAGATTTTTAACGAGGTAACTCATTTAAAATTCGTTCAAACTTGTTTAAATACTTGTTTATCATATATATTACATTTTATATTGTATCAATCCAAATGCTCGAGTAAAGTTCGAGCTTGGCTCGAACTCGTTAAAATTAAACGAGCCGAGCTTGAACATGTATTTTAAAAGCTCGTTAATTCTCGGCTCGAGCTCGAACTCATGAAATTTTAAATGAACGAACATGAACACTTTACTACTTGGCTCGACTCGGCTCGTTTGCAGCCTTAAGTTTAGGAGAAAATTACAAAAAAAATAATAATTACGGAATTTTTTAAATTATATTCTGAAACTGACAAAAAATGTAATGAAAAGAATTTAGATTCATTTAGAATGTTATTTAAGATTAATTATGATAAAATGATGTCGTTTTAACACATATGTTTAATTTTTATAATCATATTAATTTTTGAATATACTTTTAAATTTTATGTTACAAAAATCTATTTTACATTATATATTTTTAGTTTAAGTAAAAGTACGAAAATTGGTGCGTACTATCGCCACTTGCAAATTTAAGGGCATTACTATCTTTAATTTACAATTTAGAGGTATTTCTCATTTTGGTCTCTCATATATAATAACACTATTTTCAATAAACTCAAATATACTTTTAGTAATTTCGAAAACATCCTTATCACACTAAAATTTTGATTAGGGAAAATTATGACTATGTGTCCGTTATTTTGTTTGAGTGTGATAAGGATGTTTTTGAAAAGGGTAAAAAACAAAAACATCCCCCGAACTACCATCCAAAATCAAATCAAGTACCGAACTAATTTTTTTTTCAATTATAGTACCGAAGGACCTAATTGTAAGATAATTTAAAAGAAAAACACCCCCAAGTTTATTTAACACCCAAAACAACCCCTTCACACAATCCCCTCCCTCACTTCCGCTCATCACCACCCCCACCCTATTCTCCAACACAACCCTAACAGGCCCCGCCTCCACTAGCCGCGTTCCCAACCGCGTTCAAATTCTCCAACACAACCCTAACAGACCCCGCCTCCACCAGCTCCCCCTTCCGCTCCACCACGTACACCAGCGCCGCAAAAGCGCGCTTCAAGCTATGCTTATCCCCGAGCGAACACAAACAGCGGATCATGGACTCGAAAAGGGGAAGTGAGTGGTGGTGGAGGCGGCTCCGGGCGCAAGGATAGGGTGGGGTGGTGATGAGCGGAAGTGAGGGAGGGGATTGTGTGAAGGGGTTGTTTTGGGTGTTAAATAAACTTGGGGGTGTTTTTTTTTTAAATTATCTTACAATTAGGTCCTTCGGTATTGTAATTGAAAAAAAAATTAGTTCGGTACTTGATTTGATTTTGGATGGTAGTTCGGGGGATGTTTTTGTTTTTTACCCTTTTGAAAATAGTAAAAATATATGATATGTAATTGAGAAGTAGTATAATTAAAATGAGAAATACCTCTGAATTGCAAATTAGAGATAGTAATATCTTTAAATTTACAATTGACGATAGTACGCACCATCTTTTCGTACTTTTTCCTTATTTTAAATAAGCAAACCCAAAATTGTATTTCATGAAATTTTTTATTTTTATCCCTCAACTTATATCTCATACAGCAAAATAAATTACAGTCAAATTAAAAATTAGACAATTTTAAATTTCAAATGCCACCTACACATATAAAATAAAAATTAAATAATATTATTAAAAACAAAATCACCATATTTTAAAACAACTTTAATCATGAGATTTTATTCCAATATCATTTGCCCGTTTGGGCTGCGAAAGGCGAATCAAACAAGAACAGGGAGCAAATTGTTAATTATCAAGAATGATTTTAGCGACAAGTTAAGATCTTTACCGACGAAACTATTTCACAATGATTC
The DNA here is from genome assembly GCA_002312845.1 of Kalanchoe fedtschenkoi. Taxonomy (NCBI): domain Eukaryota; kingdom Viridiplantae; phylum Streptophyta; class Magnoliopsida; order Saxifragales; family Crassulaceae; genus Kalanchoe; species Kalanchoe fedtschenkoi. The sequence goes on from NQLW01000096.1 coordinate 600,686, forward strand.
TCTGTTATTTACAATTCGATCCCTGTCCTTGTCGATCTTCTTCTTCCGTTTCTTTGGAGTTCCTGTGTTGGATGAATTTCCATGGCGACTGCTGCTGCGACGGCACTTTTGCAATTTTCACCGTTCAACCGCGTCGCCAGAATTTCGTGTTCCGGCGACACTCGGCGCGTCGCCGTTCCCACCAAAAGCAGACGGAAGCCGAGGCCGAGTTTCCAGGAGCAGATAAGAGAAAAATGGTCGCTCAAAATCGATTCTCCGCTCCTCAAATTTCCCTGGCAGGACCAGCCGAAACAGCAGGAGGAGGAGGAGGAAGAAGAAGAGGAGGAGCAGCTGTTTCCGGAAGCTGTTACTGTGAAGCAACCCTCTTGTCTTAGCAATCGGCAGCGTGTATTAGCTCCTTGGGTTAGTCCGGAAACCGAACTTCTTACTGCCCATGTTCAAGACGAGGCAAGGGTTTCTTCTGCTGAGCCTGTATCTAGGGAACATAATGCTTCTGTGAATTGTGTAGGAGAAATTCATGTGGTTGGTTATGATGATGGAGATGTGATGTCCACACAAGAGAAAGATAGTGTGGAAGTTTTTGATGCAAATGTTGATTACGCCAACGGTGTCCTTGAATCAGCTGCTTTTGCTGCCAACCTGGCCTCTGCTGAACAACTGGATGGGGACGGAGCCAATTCGGAGCTACTGGAGAATGCTAGGGCTGCCACTAGTGTTGAGCTACCATGGGAGATCACTCGGGGAACCGACAAGGACAAACGGGTGAAAAGCAGCACAATTTTGGCTGACAAGTTGATTCCTGAACATGAGCTGAAGAGGCTGAGGAATGTGTCTTTGAGAATGTTGGAAAGGATATCAGTTGGTCCAGCTGGCATAACCCAGGACTTGCTGAATTCCATTCATGACAAATGGGCCACTGATGAAGTTGTGAAACTGAAATTCCAAGGGCCATCTTCAGTGAACATGAAAAGGATTCATGAAATCTTGGAGGTTGGTATTATTTTAGAGTTTTTCTATTTTCCCTTTACAATATAAAAAACATTACACAAAGTGAAGGTGTGGGAGAAGTCTGATTACTTCTATATGCTTATTGTTCAGAGGAGGACTGGGGGCTTGGTAATTTGGAGATCTGGGGGTTCTGTTGTGTTATACAGAGGAATGACTTATAAGCTTCCTTGTGTACAAGCATACAAAGGTCAGAGTGAAAATGATGCAGATGTGTTGAAGTTAACTAATAATGATGAGGTTGGTGTTTGTCAGAGTGCACCGAGGAAGCGCCCTGTAGCAACCGCCGATTCACATATATCGAACAAATCAAATTATACTGATAATTTATCTAGTGTAGAAGTTACGGATATGAGTGAGCCTAACCACTTGTTAGATGAGTTAGGCCCTCGATTCTATGATTGGTCTGGCCCTGAGCCGTTACCTGTTGATGCGGACTTGCTTCCAGCCTTTGTTCCCGGATATAGGCCGCCATTCAGGCTTCTTCCTTATGGGGCTAAACACTGTTTGAGTAATAAGCAAATGACGGCCGTCCGCAGGCTCGCAAGGACAATGCCTCCCCATTTTGCATTGGGTATGCAGCACTGAAATCTGTTTATGGTTTACTTTGTTGAACCTTTGACTTCCTATGCATTTACTGTTGTATATATAGGACGGAATAGAGACCTGCAAGGTCTGGCTCACGCCATGGTTAAACTTTGGCAAACAAATGCCATTGCAAAGGTAGCCATCAAGCGCGGAGTGTTGAACACTCTTAATGAAAAAATGGCAGAGGAGCTCAAGGTGAAACTCTTAAGCTGCCAGCTCGTCATGATGTTGTTTGATGCTGTGTTTAGCTTATGCAATCATCTGATTGCTCTACACAATGGAACATGTTTCGTATGATCATATGCCACTATCTGATACTCTATATGTTTCGACTGATCATATGTGTCCTGGTTGTGGGTTGACAAATTTCAACTTCACTTCACTTGGCTTACCACCAATTTTACATTTCTAATTTCTTGCAGAGGTTGACAGGGGGCACTTTAATTTCAAGGAACAAGGAGTACATAGTGTTTTACAGGGGCAATGATTTCTTGCCGCAAGCTGTTACGAAGACTATAGAGGAAAGAAAAAAATTGACAGAGCTCCACCAGGATGAGGAGGAGTTGGTGCGGCAGGGAGCCTCAGTTTACTTTAAGGTGAAATCTTGTAAGGTGCCATTGGTTGCTGGCACCCTTGCTGAAACCGTCGCAGCAACCTCCCGCTGGGGAAGCCAACCTAGCAAGGAAGACATAGCGAGAATGAGGAAAGAGGCGGCTTTCGAAAAACATGCTTCCCTTGTCAGATATCTTGAGAAGAAGCTAATGCTTGTAATTTTCAAACGCAATTTATGTTGCAAAAGTTGATTTAGCACACGCCTCTACTTTTCAGTTGCAGTCTTTGAACTGCCGTGCTCATCATATTACATTTTGCAGGCAAAATCAAAGCTGGCAAAAGCTGAAAAAGATTTAAGGAAGGTGCAAGAGTATCTGAAGCCAGCAGAACTGCCAACTGATCTGGAAATCATAACAGACGAGGAAAGATTTTTATTTCGTAAGATGGGACTGAGTATGAAGCCGTTTTTGCTTGTTGGTAAGAAATTCGCCTTGATTTGGATTATTAAAATTTGTACCATTTGTCCAACCGTGACTTGTTCACTCTCTTTTCCAGGCCGGAGAAAAGTTTTTGATGGAACCATACAAAACATGCACTTGCACTGGAAGTTTAGGGAGCTCATAAAGCTGATTGTAAAAGAAAACAATTTTGCTCTGGTTAAGCACATTGCGATATCGTTGGAAGCTGAGAGTGGTGGAGTGCTTGTATCGGTAGATAAAACTACCAAAGGCTATGCCATTATTATCTATCGTGGTAAAAACTATCAACGTCCTTCACAAATGAGGCCCAAGAATTTGCTAACGAGGAGGCAAGCGCTAGCCAGATCAATCGAACTTCAAAGACGGGAGGTCAGAAGTCAATGCAGTTCATTACGTGTTTGTTTGATTAACTTTATGTGTAACTTTTCCCTGACGCGTTATCTTCTGTAGGCCTTGAAGCATCATATTATGGACGTGGAGGAAAAAATTGAACTGCTTAAATCCGGACTGGTAAGAAATAAAATTGTTGATGTAAAGCGTGTAGTGTATAAATCTAAAGAGAGAAGAGGACTTGCTCTTTTATCACATGTTGTGGTGTAAACTTTTAAGGACCTCAAGTTCTGACCTCTTTGAGGCTCTGTTTGGTTTAGGGAAAGTTCCACCGAAAGAAAAATGAGTTGGAAGTTGGTGAAATTTTTTATTTAGATGGAAGATCTTGAGCGAAAAATGTAGGATGGAAAATTTGTAGGAAAAACTGTGATTCATAACACTAACAAGTAATTTTTTTGAGTTTGATGATAAACTAAAAAGAGGAAAGTGAAATAGATTTCATGGGGAATTTCATTTTAATTCCATTATTTCTCTAATTATTCTTTTCTAGGTATTTCATTTGAATATTAGTCTCAATGTTTTAACTTGTTACAGGAAGAGATGAAATCCACAAACGAAATTGAAGACAGCACTTGGTACACGAGAATGAGCAGTGGATATTTCTCTGATAAGGACGAGGGAGAGGTAAGAATGAATCTCAGGATATTCAACAAGATGCATACATTTGGGAACAGCCCAGCTCTAAAAAATAATAATATGACATTACCTAGCTTCATTTCTGATTCTGAAAATTCACCCTGGATACCAGGATGAAGGAGAGGAAGCCTATCTGCAAGTTTATGACGGTGGCGATGATGCTAAATACGTAAACAATTATGAAATCAATGATGAGAACATTGATGCTGCAACCAAAATCAACTCCCTCTGCTTAAATGATATAAATGATACAGAGATTATCAGCTCTGATCTATGGATTTAAGAGCCATGATGCTTTTAGAAGTTTTGGTATGTAAATGAATCACCCTGGGTCATCTGTAAGCCATGAATAGCAGCTCTTTATGCTTAGAAGAGTTTCAGATGGGTGCCCAAGTCACTGCAACATAACGGGTTATCAACAAAGTTGTGCAATGAAAAACTGGAGGGCATTGATGTGAACAAGGCAAAAAGTCTTCATAACAGGCAAGTGAGTTTTAAAGTAAACTGATTACCTTTGGGTTTTGAATTTTTTTCTTCTCAGTGTCCTCTATTCATTTTTTTTATAAACTTTATTTTTTTTTATTTTTTAATTCTACAATAAAATCATAGTTGACACCTATGATTTTGTCAAAAATAAATTTAGTTCGAAACTGAGATTTGACATTGTAGTAATAAGGTAGTTTCATTATTAGTGTCATATAGTTCGTTACTAAAATTGGCAATTTTGCTTTTTCGACAAGGAGTTTTGATTATCAATAGTAAGTTAGTAACTCAAAGAAACATTATCAAACTTATATACCTGTATGCTTCAACAATGCATGCAGAGAAATGTGTGAATGTTTGTAGAAGAAACAATGGAAATTATCTGAATTCAAGCAACTTTCACCAAGAGAATCAACAATTAGATTGGTAAAATGAAAACACCTGAAAATATTTAAGTAGCCGTTCTTTGGTGATTTTTTCTGGGTCAAATTGCAGTTGATTAGATTTTTCGGTCATTTTGCGGTAAATTTTTTTATATATATTATAGTGATATTTTTTGACCATTTTTTGGTTATTTTGTGGTCAAATTGAGTTTTTGGCCCTTTATTTGCAACCAAAATTGTTCCATGAATTTATGGACTTTCGGTCAATTTCAATTTTTGGCCATTTTCTGTTTTTTTTTTAATTAAGTGGCTATTCTTTGGTGATTCGTTGAATTAAATTGTAGTCACATTAGATTTTTCGGTAATCTGCTATCACTTTTGGTCAATTTTTTGTTTACATTATAGTGATATTATTCAACAATTTTGTGGCCAAAATGAGTTTTTGGCCACTTTATGTCCGATTTGTGGTCAAAATTGTTTTTCCGGGAGTTTATGCCCACTTTCCTGTTAATTTAAATTTTCAGCCATTTAGTGGCCATATTGCGGCCAAAAAAAAGCTATTTTTCAGTCAGATTTCTGAATATTTTTTAACCAAAATTCAACAATCAATAAAATTTGTACTACTATTTTTTAATATACTTTCAAATATACTTTCAATTTTATATTGTTATAATCAAGAAATTTGATTATTAGTATTTTAATTTGGATTGTGATCTATTCATGCCGAACCGGTTTACAGCAAGAGAAAACAAGGGTGGTTTATCCTAAAATAGTGGTGGTATTATTCAAAGCAGGTAGTTTATATTTTTAAAATATTAACATGTACACATGTCAATTGCTGATTAGTTATGATCTTAATAACTTCTCCGACAACAAATGTATTGAGATTAAATTTCTTTTAATTTTGACACATGGTGTGGTTTACACATAGCGAGTTGTGTTTTCAATGGTGCAATCTTCAATAAAGAAAATAAGAATGAGATAAATAGAGGTTGTGTCTGTGTAATAAGAAAATGGGTAAATTAAAGTAAACGATGTTGTGTTTAAGAAGTTAAAACAAAGAAAATGGTAAATGAAATGGTAGTAAATAATGAAAATGAGGTTGCATTTATAAAAATATTGAGAAAGAGATGTGTTATAGAGGGTTGTGCTAGTGGAGATTTGTATTTGTTGAGGGACAAATACCACACGTGTTTGATTTAATTGAATAGTATTTGATTAATTCATGTGAAATCCAATTAGTCAGTAGAAGTACAATCAAATCTGTCTAATACTTTGATAATTAAATGAAAAGTTTTCAGATCTCTCGAGATGGTTTGGAGAAGAGTAGCTGTCCACATACTCTTTTATAAAATGAGAATACAGAGAATAAACATATATAGACACTTAGTGAAAGTGGCTAGAACTCTTGAATTTGTGTTGAAGTAAAAACAGAGAGTTGTCCCACTGATGAACTGTTATGTGGTTGATCTGAAACTGTAATGTTCATAGCTGCAATTTTTTGTCTATTTTTCAGTTGTTGTTCACTTGGTGGTTTGTGCCTTGTGATCTTTATGAAAACCTATTAGTTCATAGCTGCAAGTTTTCATCTGCTCACTATCTTGCTTTTTTTACATTCTCTGAGTAATTGCCTTTGTTCATGAGAATGGTTGCCTCTGGTAGAGCTTTTACTGCATACAATCTTCCAGATTCATGTTGCAATAACATGTTATATGTAGTATCCAGTGATGGAGGAGGTTTCATGAGCAATATCTGACTTCTAACTACAACAAAATGCTCATTTAGGCTCATCAAAAACTTCATGATTCTTTCATCTCCAGTTTCATTCATGAGGTCTTGATGCAGTTCACATCCAGGCTGACATTTGCACAGTCTTTTATTGGACATATTGGCTAATTCATCCCACAAGTTCTTCAGTTTAGCAAAGTAGGATGCTATTATCATATTTCCCTGGTGTGTATTAGCTATCTCTTGTCTGAGATGAAACAGTCTGGATTTGTTCTGTTCACCATATCTAGTACATAGAACAGACCAAAGTTTACTTGCTTGAGACTCGTAGGCCACTGCTGCAGCCACATCTGAAGCAAGTGAGTTGATAATTCATGAAACTACAGTATCATTACAGCATATGTAATCTAAGTACAGATCTGAATCTTCTTCAGGCACTTCAATTGTTCCAAGAATCAGACCAAGTTTGTTTCTGGAAGACAAGCCAACTGTGATACTGCTTTTCCATGGATAGAAATTTTTAGCACCAGTGAGTATAACATTGCTGATCTTTGTACAGGCATGATCACAAGGTCTTATCAAGAAAGGATGTCGAGGATTCAACTGAACATAGCTATTGTTAGAACTGAGTTTAGGTGTTGAAATATGAATTGTAGCTGGTGATTCGGTTGAGATTTCAGGATTGTTGACAACCATATCAACAATATTTGTCAGGGATTTTACTCACGCGCGAGCAGAGTACAGATGATCTTCTAGGGTTTTCTGAAGAAAATCTTTCAGGAAATCAACAGAATTCTTGCAGAGATCAGTTGTGAAGTATGTGACTGATCTGACCAATTTTGCGGTAGACGATCATCAATTTCCGGTGACGGCATCTGATACCTGGATAGAAACCTCTAGAATCACCAAGCTAGCTTTCATTTCTATTAAAAAATCTATCTACAACATATCTTTCTCAGAGTTTATATGCAAGAAAGGAGAAGAGTAGCCAACAAGCAAAAAGGAATCTCTAGCTGGAGTTTGTTACAATAGATAACACTGACGAAACGACACTGTTTCTCATAACCAAACATCAACTCCTGCGTAGCCTTTGCACAGAACGACGGCGCTTCATCCTTCCTTCAAATGCAGGAAGCGCGCCTGCTCCATACGACACCGTTTATACGATAACACCCTCCGCAGCCCGCAAGGCCTTGCTTCACTTCGAGCCCATCAACCGCGACAAGGTAACCTCTTTACTTCGATGGCTTTTTTTGTTACCTCATGCCCGTATGGGATTTAGGGTTTTTGCAAGCTGCCTGTTTTTGCTTTCTCATATATATTGTATTTTTCAAATTTTAGTTATCAAGATTAGCTTCACTAAGTCATGTAATGTGCTGAAAAGGTCGGGTCTGCATTTGAATTTTGCTTATTAAATAATTTGACAATTTAGGTTTACGACTTATCTTCTCTTGATTCTCTCTAGTGCCCTACTTATCTTCTCTTGATTCTCTCTTCGTTTGATTCTGAAATA
>NQLW01000096.1:621109-633934 GCA_002312845.1 Kalanchoe fedtschenkoi
TTCGAACATAAGTTAGGAGGATACAACAAATAATCCAATAGAACACTTAAATATACGTTGTTTTAGGGTGATTAATTGTTTCTGCAAGAAGGGACCCTTTGGAAGAGAACAGACAGAAAAACAACTGTAAAAAAAGTTGATAGATGAGACGAACATGTCTGAAACATGCCAAAGTATGTACACATTTACGGGGTTGATGCTGTGACCACTTAAAAGGACAAGTGAATGCGCTTTAAAAAACGTCATTTTAATTCATCGTCGTATAAAGTTGGAGGTTTCAAACACGGTCTGAAAAACAACTTTAATTTAGACAATGCTTGACATATAAAGTATGACTGTATACAGCGTATTTTGATCAAAACGTGCTCAAAAAACAATGATTTTTTAATGGGAAGAAACACCGTAAATTAAATACTAATATACAAAAACTCCTGCTGACAGGAAAAGACAGGCAAGTGGAGAGTAACAAGTGACTGGCCGGATGGACCATGGATTTTTGTGGTGGCACCAGATATTTCTATAGTATCTTTGAGTTGCATTTAACCTACTATTCATCCAGTAAAAGCATCACTGCGTGGTAGAAGGATGATCGGTAGGAGATGAGATGGACAATTCAAACGAGCTAGCTAAGATCGAATTCATGCAGAGACGAGTTCTTCGAACACTAGACACTTAGTTGTGGTTTATATCGAACAATAAGTTCTGTATATGAGTTATTCTTGAGTGGTTATGGTTCGCATGAACTATGAACCAACCGATATTGGGATGTGTTATGTAACAGTTTAACCAGTCACGTGTATGTTGAAAAGTTAAAAAAAAATGAACCAATGAATGCTTGTCACATGACACTTTGACTTTTCAACGCACACGTGACTTATTCCTATTGATGGTGTCCATGGACTGTATCCACCCAAAATTTCTCCCTATTCCAACAGGATTTTGAAAAGTTTATTTTTTCAATTGCCAATGTTGTAAGTTTATTTTTTAAAATGGCATATTTTTTTCAACTGCTTTTTAAAACAATAATAATTCTTTTACTGAGCTTAATTTTGTTTTTCCTTAAATCATCATTTTAAACAACAGTGTTATTCAAAAGATACGTTGTTATATCAATTGTATTTTTACATTCGCATTTCTACCTTTGCTCTTGAAACAGTGGTTGGATTCTCTCGTATTGCCGTTTTGAAGAACGGTTCACTCTAAAATCTCATCCACTGTTTTAAACAACGTTTCACTTATGATCAACTGTTATTAATCTTTCAACTGATGGTTGAAAGAGCGGTATGACAAAAGAGGATCATTTTGGAAGACAAATTAAACTTTAAGCACGGACAAATGCAAAATAAACTTCCATTAAAAACAATTGAAAACTGAACTTTTTACAGTGCAATAAAAAGTGCAAACTTTTTAGGATTCTTATCATGAGGAACCAAACCGTTAGGCGTGTTTGGTGTAGAGAAAATTTGAGTGAAAAAAAAAATGGTAAAAAATGAATTCCTCACGGAATCTATCCTATTTTCATTTGTTTTGTCAGGGATGCAAAATTCATAGAAAAGTAGTAAAACATTCTTTATTTTGTTAAAATAATTTTCCACCTAATTTGCCAACAAATTTTTTCTTCCTTACTTTCTCTACACCAAACAAGGGAGATTCCTTCATATTTTCCTTCAAAATTTTATTTCCACCAAATTTTCCTTAATCGAAACACACCATAAGATCTGGGAATAAAACAAACAAAGCAGACTGTCAAAACTAGACCACACAGAGACTCAATGATTGTTCACTGATTGGTGAGAATAGTGACCGGAGACAGACGTTTTCAAATACTGCCCAGTATGCACACAGCGATCGAGACTCCAAAGAACGTATATCATGGATTGATAGTGATTGATGATGAGGACTTGTAAAAATCGGAGCACGTCAAGATATTCAGTTAGTAAACCGAAAAATCTGTCCTTGATGCAGATGACTTACTAGGGAGGCATCGTACCATAAATACATTGTTGTGCGACAATATAACAGAAACCTTTGTTTTTTATTTTTGAAGCAGACCAGTGAGTAGATGGGCCATCTTTTATAGCGACTCACTGGTAATTGATTAGTTTTTAAGTATGAATGTGGAAGAAATAATAAACATAATTAATAGTTAATTAATATTAGGTTCTATTTTAGAGAGGTGAGACTATTTGATTTAGTATTTGGATTCTAGTGGCATAGCAAATTAACTAGAAAATTACGAGCAGTAAGAGAGTTTTCTAGGAGAATTCATTTGTGTAAAAGTTTTGTTATAAAAAACCTAATGGAGAGTTGAGAGATTTGTATTCAAGAGTGCTGAGTAGAGGGTATTCATTTTGTAATTAATACATATTTATCGATAGTGGAGATCGTGTACTCTGTTGGAGGGCTGAAATATGTTAAAAATATTGTGTCTTTCATTCGCCCTTTATATTCATATTCTTGTGTGATGATGCATACGCTTCGTATGTGTGTCTCGTGTCATTCACCTACCCGTACATGAGAGATGAGAGGCCTCTCTACCCTAACATATTATTATCAGAGCTGATAGTTTATAGAGCACTCACTAACGATTGGAAAGAGCAACTACTGCACACAAAATTGGCAGAATTTTTTTTTTTTAAAAAAACTTAAAGATATCGTGTTCGCATAAAACATGTCGAGGAAGATATTGCTGAAGATTACCTTTAAGAGAGGAGTGACCATTCTACCCTAAGAAATTGTAATCAGAGCTAATGGTTTGAAAAGCACACTCACTACGACTGAGAAGAGCCACCATTGCACACAAAGTTGCAGATAAACAAAAAGTTTGGAAGAAACTTGAAAATATCATCTTCGCATAAGTCAACATTACTAGAGGTTATGACTTTATACCACACTCATTCAAAGACATTTATCATTCTTATGAAGCATGTTGAATGAGAGCGTTCTATGAGTATCAAGCGTGGCTAAAGATAAACTACTTATTATCACTCTTTAAAATTACAAACTTATTAATAAATGTATCTAATTATCACTCTTCAAAATTACAAACGTCATAATAAAATGCAATTATATTACCAAACTTCAGAATTACCAATGTGATAATAGTTACGTTAATAACTAGCTGCTAGTGCTAGTGCCATTTTTTTTAAGAGGATCGATAGTGGTTCCCCACTTCCCCCTTGGTGACCAGGGGCCGCACTCCCCCTCCACTTTGATAGTGTACGCCCATACTCACCGCGGGTCAGCTCACGCGCACCTCCAGTGTATATATCTAAGCGTAAATGCGGTACCAACAGGGCTTGAACCCAGGATCTTGGGATTGTTAGACAACACCCAATACCACTAGATCAACACCTTGTTGGTTGCTAGTGCCATTCCCTCCTCAACTTTTAAAGATTCTTATCTCCAAAGCAGATAAGTCAATTGTTTCCTCTCAGCAGTTATATTTTGATAACTAACTATTATTTGGCACATACATATTTTTAGCATAAATAATTTAAAAATATTAATTATTTTACACATGCAGTTGTTGATAGGTTAAGTCAATTAGAAATTATGTCTTACTATCGTGATAGCAAATTTCTGGACTACTTGGGATAAAAATGCAGCTTTATATCGATTTCATTTGAAGGAAAGACATGCCTCTTAACCAACCACGGGCTAATTTATCACGACTATAACTTTCTCTCAGTAGTCATATAGGGTGTTGGGAGTGAATATGCTGATAGATAGAGAGATGCTTGATAACTGTAAGTACGTTCTTCTCTACTGTCATGGTCGTTACAATATAAACCTCCGATGTGAGACAGTAATGTGGATTACCGGTGATGAAGAGGTGAAGTTGCTGGTAGGGTTGTGCAAATTATACGTGTAAAAATGGTTATAGGTGTCTAAACTTTATTGTCCCTTTTTCTTTGAAATGTGATCCATGAGACATGTTTCCTAACTAATCTAGTGACTGCGAGTGTTAAAATAACATCTCATATTTTTCTTGTAAGACAATAAGACTCTTCGGCGTTATCATGCAGGATGGATGCATGTGATGTTCGAATATTGAGGATTTATATACTGCTTTTATCATATATATTTCTCTGTGAAGAACAATAGTACATCTTCTCTGAGAATAGTTGTTGGAATCTGGTTCAGATCACTACATTGAATCTAAATGGAGAAATCTGTCCATGAAAGAAGCATGTCTGGTCCTCCATAGTTTGATTAGCAAGACCTACTAAGGAGACATCCTACCATAAATACATTATAGTACGACACTGTAGCAGAAGACTTTTTTTCTTTTGATGGAGACCAGTTAGAAGACGACGCATCTCTCTTATAACGACCCATAATTGAATTCAAATAGAGAGTTTAAACTTCATCGCTTATATATAAATATATATAACAAATCCAACTATAGGATATAACAAATCCAGTAGAACACTTAAATAAGTTGTTTTAGGGTGATTAACTGTTTCTGATAGAAGATTGGAAGATCGAGAACCAAACAGAAGCATAACTATCAAAAATAATAGACCGAGACTTGAAGAGTGTAGCTGCTGATAGATGAGACGAACATGCTTGAATACTGCCAAGTATTCACGCATCGAGAGAGTCCGGCCAGCGGAGAGTAACTAACTATCTTGTGATGATTGGCAGGGTGGACCATACACATTCGGCGTGGCAGAAGGTTGTGGTAGATATGGAAAGATACTAGGGTCTTTATTCTGCGACAAAAAAGTAGGTCATGTCTGAATACTGCCAAATATGCACACACCGAGGCGTACGGCCCCTGGAGTTCAGATATATTAATAATCATAAAATAAAACTTTGAAATAAAATTCATACTTGATACTGTATATTGGAGTCCGAAGTATATTTTAAATTTAATATATGAGTGTGTCTTTTTAATAAATTTGTTTTGGTTAATTACAGATGGGCTAAGCCTATTTTAAACAAAAAAAATATGATGATATTGACTAATTTGAGATATAAATATTTAAAAATATCAAATTTAAATTGATTTATATGAACTTGAACTATGTTTGAGTTGTATTTGCAGATGAGATGTGGACTGTTCAAACAAGCTAGCTGAGATCGAATTCATGCACGTACGAGTTCATCGAACACCACACTACACTACGCGTTGAAATTTGCGGTTTATATGGAACATCAAGTTCTTTATGCACTTACACTACGACATGGTTGTTACAATGTAAACCTCCGATGTGAGACAGCACATTAAGGTTGATTACCTAACGCGTCGGGCATGGCATGTGTGAAATTGCAGGATGGATGTGATTTACGTTCGAAAATTGAGGATTTATCTATACCATACTAGGAAAGGTACCCGTTGACCCGACGAGTTTGGTTTGGTTCGGTTCGAAAAAAAACAGAAGTCAAATCAAATTATTAATCATCGGTTTTTTAAAATTTGAAACCGTAACCAAACCATTAACATTTCAACCGGACCGGACCGAACCAATCCGTTTCAAACCGAATAGTTTTTTAACATTCCAAACCAAACCGAATTGACCGGTTTTAAATCGACATTTCAAACCGGACCGAACCGACCCACTTCAAACCAAACAATTTTTTAATATTTCAAATCGAACCGAACTGGTTCGGTTCGGGAGGGCGAAAGACGTCATAATGTTAATTATATATATAGATATAACAGGGCACCATCTGTCTTATTTTATCAAGAAAAATATTTTTTTTAGCAATGATATTTTATTTTATTTTAAAAAATTATTCTTTCTACAAGTTTTATTATTCCTTCTATCTTATCATTTTTTTATTTTCAAATTCAATCTACTTAAAAAAATCACAATTAAAAAACCATGATTTTTCTTAAGAAATTCACATTTTCAAACCGTTGTTTTATTTTCTATACAATCACTGGTTTGAAACTATAATTTTCTAGACAATGCATAGTTTAGAAAATACAAAAATCGAAGTTGTAAACCATGATGTTATTTTTTTATAAAATTACTAATTTGAAACTGCGATTTTCTTTAAAAAAAATTGCGGTCCCGATTGCAGTTTTCTTCACGGAAGATAAATTTAAAAATAAAATGAATGGAAGAATAGAGACAAATAAAAATTATGATACTTTGTAAAATAAATTTGATATTTCATAGTGAAGAACAATAATCTTCTCTGGGTATATGACACTTTGAATAATAGAAAGATCATGAAGATTTGGGAAGAAAACAAACAGAGAAATCTGTCCATGAAATAAGTAGTTATGGTCCTCCAAAGCTTTATAGCATGACCTACTAATGAGACATCGTACAATACTTATAGTGCGACCCAGAATTTAATGCACTACTCATTGCCGGAGCTTTGTCATTTTATAACAAATCCTATTCTTTTGTTAATGTGAGAATATTCACTTGGCTCCAAGTGAGGAGAAAGAAAAAATAATTTATATTTGATTGTTGAATCACGATTTATAAGTCTAGTCTTTTCAATGTGGGTTACTATCAAATATATGAATGGATCCGAAAATTCAACATGATATCATAAGATCATGAGACTAATATGATAGACGTGTGTGTGATACGTATGGAAGCCAATTTCATGAGTGCAAATATCCGAAGAGAGACATGCCACTAGAGGACACATCCCGTAGAAGGAGGGGCGTATGACATTTTTCCAAGTCAATTGGAGATTATTGAGTATATTCATTTGACAAATGCGTGAAGAAAAAAATAGATTTATATTGAATTATTGAATCACGACTTTAATCTAGACTTTTGAATTATAGAGGTTATACAATTCAATATGAGTCGATACGAAAATTTAACAGTAAACATTATTCAAATGAAATAATTTGGCAAATTATTTTTTATTAATTTTAAAATTTAGTCACATCCTATTTTTAAGCAACTAACTAAAAATGGAATAAGATCTAGCGCAGTTTTACAGCTACATGAAACGATATCATTTTGGATAAAATTAATCATTCTTCAAATAATCTCGTTTTGGATAAAACAATCCATGTTTTTGGGAAAACCACTCATGTTTAAAGCGGCTCTAAACTGATTTTGCAGCACTGAATCTGAATCCGACTAAATCAAGATTTATTAATTAATATTTACGAAACCTAATTAACTCCTAATTTTAAGCAACCGAATCCCATTAATTCCTTTTTAATCTTACGAGTCTTACCCTTTTTTTCCATCATAAAAAATATGTGATCGGAAACGCTTTCCTCAACAACATGCATGGAGAGAAACTCATGAGAATTGCCGGTGATTGTTCGCACGTGTAGCAAAAAGTCCCCATATCATCCGCCATTCAGTATCAGTTGTGTACAATTCTACAAAATGTTCTCAACTATGGGTTTCAAAGAAACCAACATTCGATGGATGAGATCCATCAATAATCACAGCATCAATAATCGTTGGTATATATGAGACTGGTAATAGACGTGTCTTCTATATAACGCGGTAAAGAACCCTTCATTGCATGTAAAATCATGCATTATTGAATCCATATGCTGATTACTAGGTTTTTGACCCTTTAATTGAAGTTTCATTCGTAGTTGGACACACTCCAGTCGACCTTTAATCAAAGTTTCAGCCGTAGTTAGGCACACTCAAGCCTTGACACACATTCATTTCCTAGGTATTTTTGAATATCTCAGTCCTCATGGTTATACTGTTTTACACATCTCACCCCAATCAAAATTTGGCGTCAAAAAGTGTTGCGCCTAGTGGGACACGATGAGCATTAAGTTAATTATCTCAGATTTTCCATTTTCGTTTCAGATGACCATTGCCTGAAACTCTCAGAGCTCGAAGAATCGCCACACTGTATTGAGTCTACTTCTGACTGCACGGTTGATGAATCCGAAGCTGGAAAGAGCTGAGGACTAAGGACGATGTAGGACAGTTAGGGTTTCAAAGAGCACAGTCACAAAAAGAATTGATAGAATAGGAGCTGTAATATGGAGGCGAGTAGAACACTTAAATGAACTAAAAATTATGGACAATCTGCATGATTTTTATTATTATTATTTACTTTAGGAAAACATTTCGAAAGGGTCTCTGAGATATGAGCAAATGTTTAATTATAATCTTAAATATAGGCAAAAAAAATGTTGGATGAGATGACATATTTGATCCTTACAAATAAAAAAATGTAAATGATAATTTTTTGAGATTCTGGGGATCGATTACACAAATGCAGTATTGAAATTTTACGAACCACGCGACATAAGTTCGAATCCAGAATTCTTGTTATTTACTTTTATCAATTCCAATCTGAATTGTTAGACATAAATCTGAATCCAGATTGAAACACCAAATGAAGAGGTTAGAGTTACCTCTTTGACGAGCGGGCTAAGTATCGCACCTCTATCGATATCTACACGTGGGCGGTGGATATCACGCCTCAGAAGTAATCCCAGATAACCCTCTCATTGTGGCGTCACACGTCCGTTAAACAGCCCTAACCTTCTATTTATAGTAAAAATCGTGTTTCTGCGTTTCAGTCCGCAGGCCAAGTTCATTAGCTGGATTATTAGGATTGAACTCGTGGGTTCCAACCGGGTAGTACTCATGGGTCATACCCATGGGTTTAACCAATTTGGAGCATCCGAATCAAGCGCAGATTGAACCGAATCATATCCAGACTGAATCTTACTTTGATTTCCTCTCAACTCAATATCCACTATTCGATGTGTGCGACCTTATAAGTTTATTCTTAATTAGCTATATATGAATAGATCATAAGCAATCCCTACTCAGACAGTATGATTCCTAATTAAAAATAACTGATTTTCGAGGTAATCAAAAACAAAATCAATACAAGTCTATTAATTAGTTTAATGGACATACTCTAACAATCTCTCAAATGCACATAAACTAGTTATAAATAACCACATGTCAAGTAATATCTTAAATGAACTTAAAGAAAGAGATAGAGTGTCATCATTACTAGGCTCATTCATGTTTTCGATTTTCGAATAAGACCAACATATGAAATGACTGACTTTCAGTCCATTTGAACACAATCATACATTTTTCAGTCTTAACTCATCGAGGGGCTCAAATATATTTTTTCTCATCATATGAGAGAGAGAGATTCATCTTATTGGCTCACATTCCTCATCAAGATTCATATATAACATATCCAATAATTACTTTTATAACTACTGAGTTTATTGATAGCGTTTGATGATATCAAAACATGTTACTGTGTTTGATTAATTAAATGCAATGAATCTTATTAAATTTGTACACCAATAAAATCGGTTTAATATAAAATACATGAATTTCTTTGTAAAAAATTATACTATTTAATTTGATGATAAAACAACGTAGTTTTAGTGAACGGATATAAGACTTATAGTAATATTACTTAAGGAATAATGCAATTGTAAATTCTATTTTTAAAAAATAGTTCAATTTTTTTTTACACTTTTTTAATATTTAGATTTTTAACCGGTAAATTACGATAATTGAAACCCCGATAAAGGGTGTTAAAGAAAAGAGTGTTAGGCATTTTGGAGAGATGTGCCGATTAGACTCGGAGGAGTCAGAACCTTATGCTGAACTCCCACAATAAGACGAGAAACAATGCTGTGTGCTAATTATTTGTGGAGTCATGAAAGTAGACAGTTCAATTAACCGTCGCAGAAATCTGTCCATGCATATTTCTAGCCCTCCCCAACTTGATAAGCATGGCTAAACCAATCTAGGAGAAATCTATTGCGACAAGCTTTTTGTTTTTTCTTTCTGATGCAGACCCCGTTAGAGGACGCATCTCTTATAGCGACCCATGATAAAATGCACCACTCCTCGCTGGAGTTTTGTCATTTTATAACCCCCTTTGGCTAACACTTCACAACAAATGGTACATGCGATACATACATAGAAGAAATGTGAAATATGTGGACTTATTCTATCCTTTGGTTATTGTTAAGTATATAGTTATTTGGCAAATATGTTACACCGGCTAGTGTGAGGGAATCAGTAGTGATTTGTATTAAATTGTTGAACCACGATTTACAAGCTAGATTTTTAAGTTATAGTGAAAAATACAATCTAATATGAGGCGCTCTGAAAAGTCAACATGAGATATCATAATTCATAGTTCAATATGAGGTTAGTGTGCGAGACGTGTGATATGTATGGAGGCCAATGATATGAGTGCAGGCACCCCGAATATCGAGAACACCTCGAAAGAGGGAGAAAGTAGCTCACAAATGTGTTGATGACGCCAAAGATATGAGTCATCAACTAAAGAACGTAAGTTGAGGGTACACCTATGTAGCAGACTCACGCCGCAAGAGAAGAAGCATAGTTGAGTACTGATCAAGGGAGACATTTGACATTTTCCCAATTGAATGGGAGATTATTGAGTATAGTCATTGAGTAAATGTCCCACATCAGCTAGTGAGGGGAATAAGAGACGATTTATATTGGATTGTTAAACCGCAATTTTTAGCTTAAGTTTGTGAATCAAAGTAGGTATAGAATCCAATATGAGCCAATCCCAAAATTCAAATGTGATAAATCATTTAAATAATATAATCTGTCAAATTGTTTTTTTACAAAATTTAATTCCTTTTTAATAATTCAATTTTACCTTTGTTTTTTCATCATATAAAATATGCGATCGGAAAGCTTTCCTCAAGAACATGCAGCCGGTGGTTGTTCGCACGAGTTGCAAAAGTCCCCATATCATCCGTCATTCAATATCTGTTGTTCACAATTCTACAAACTGTTCTCAACTGGGTTTCAAAGAAACTCACATTCGATGGATGAGATCCATCAATAATCATTCCATCAATCGATCGAGCAGTTGTGCATCTTCATTTGATCATGGCCTTCCGTAAATAGTCTTTATTATTTTTATAATACATATTTATCATATGCTTTATTGAGAACCTAAGCATTAAAAATATTCGGTATTTTTTTATCGTTTGTTTATTTTATTAGTGTTTGTGATTGTGCTGCGTATGAGTGTTTGTATTACGATTTCACTGCGAGTTGCCGGGAGAGAGGAGAGCCTTGCCCTAACATTGCGCCCTCCCCCTTATAATTGAAGTTGAATTGAGATTTCATGGTTAGACATATTCAAATCGAAACAAATGAGACTGATGCCCAAAATTTAACTTTATTATACCTATTCACTACGGAAAATAGAAACAAATCTACAATTAAATTAATATGAAACGAGACAATTAAATCCTAAAGTTAAGGATACCAAAAAAACAGCCAGACATAAGGTTCCAAGTTCACCTAGTATTGATTTCAATCATCCATGAACATTATTTTATTTATGCACCCACGTTTTCTTAATTAGGGTATGGATAACATACGTCAATCAATTCTTAAATAAGGTCCTTTTTTTAAAAGAAAATTCATTCACCCTTTTTACCCTCGTCCATATTGCCCACCGGTTTATTACTCATTTTTTTTTTTTTTGACGATCCATTTTGTCAAACTCGTATGATGTGATATTATGAAGGAATTAAATAATATTTTTTTAAAGAAAAAATTCAATCACTTTTTCTTTACAAGTATAAATCTTTTGCTGGATTAAGGTCATCCACATCAAAACAAACCTAAAAATAAGTTTGTGTTATATCACATCAGATTTGTATCATGCCAACCAACATTGTTATAAATGTCATTTTCACAAATCTATTTCTTCATGCAACCATTTTGATGATTTGTGCCCTAAGAAGGGGGTTCTCCAAATATAACAGCAGAATCAGAGCAATTATTTTGGTGGCGACAGAATGTGATTTATGCTAGGGTTTGATGATTTGTAATCTTTAGTGACAGTACATATTAAAAAAAAAGGAGACATCTGTCAATAAAATAAGCATTTCTGGTCCCAACAGGTTGATTAATTAGCACAGCTGACCTGAGTAGAAGACATCGACCAGACGACCAATAAATACATTGTAGTACGACAAAATAATACACTCTGTTCTGATTCAGACCAGTTACCGAGACGATGTATTTCTTCAGGCATTCAGTTGAAAAAATTTTAAAAATATATTATCGTATAATTTTATTTTCATAAATATTTCACTGACATTAGAACAAATTTTCCACCACTCTATTTATGATATCCATATGTCATATTTTTATACATGTTTATAGACAAAGCTATTATCAAATTTGAAATAAATAAATGTGATAAAAAATCAACATATTGATCTTTTATCATTTTCTTTGATTCAAACGTAAGACTGAAAGAATGAAACTTGATAAAAAAAATTCACGAACCACTTCGTGGCTATGAAATTATTTCATATCAGAATGTCATAAACGCTCTCATATCAATACAAACTTGCTAGATAAATATTCTAATATAAATTTCAATAAGAATGTCTTACACTGACTAGAATCGGTTGCACAAAATTCAGAAATAAATAATGTGGAGCATTGTCATTTTAGAGCCACATTTTATGCCTACCTGATGATGGGTGATGAAAACCGTTTATTAGGGCATAGGGCTAACAAATGATTGCTGGCGACTGGTAATAGATGTGCTTCCTACTATGGTGAAGTCCTAGCGCCTTGTTTAATTTGATTAACAAGAGAAACAACTAAGTATGTGACATAAACATTATGGTATCTGGTTGATCAAGAATAACATAACATAAATATTTAATCTGATTACAAATTTAAAAAAAAATAACTTATTGAGTGTTGAACTAATTTAAGGTTAAGCATACGTTTACGTGTTAACTCTTAGATACTAGCATGTTGTGTTTGGATCAACAGATTACATATGAAAGTTTTTACGATGTGTTAAATAAAATTTGAATCATTATATTGAACTTAAGTGATTTAATTTAAT
>NQLW01000096.1:637892-656955 GCA_002312845.1 Kalanchoe fedtschenkoi
AAGATATGACAAGAAAAATAGCAGCAGCTACAATACTAGCACATAACATCACATGCCAATATAATCTTCTTGTTGATATTCATTATTTGATTATGTATAATGTGGTCTAAAGACGTGCACGTAGCATGACTCAGTAAAACTGATGCTGTGTCGATCACTGAGTGTCTCCTCATGACTCATTCGCTGTCGGACCCCATGCCCAGCCCACTGTCGGTTTCACAGGAAAGCAAAGAACACACTATCGGACTACTTTCTCTTCGAGCAATAATATAACATACTCATCTATATATATATATATGGGTACTATAAAAAGAGGTTAGCTATATCTAGCCACTCCAAAATCAAATTACATATACACTGAGTGACGATCCAATAAATAAATAATGCCTCGTATGGCTGCTGACCATGGTCACCGTCTCTATGGAGTGAGGAAAGGCGCATGGAGTGAAGAAGAAGATGCCTTGCTGCGGGAATGTATTGACAAGTATGGAGAGGGAAAATGGCACCAAGTTCCGCTTAAAGCAGGTTCTGTTAGTTTCAATTGCTTCAAAAATATATAAGCTTAGGTGTAGATAGAATTTTGTTTGTCTACCCTTTTTTGTTGCATTTATATATATATATATATATATATATATATATATATATATATATAGGTGCGTTGAATGTGTGATTAGAATTGTCAATCTCATTGAAAGACAACGCAAGCTGCTGATCCATAACAATTCTAATCACACATTCAACGCACCTAGATCAATTGCAACGATGTTGCGCAGAGATGCATGGTGAGTTACATTTTGATTTGTTTTGTTTTACGTATACATCTCGGGAGCAGGGCTGAATAGGTGTCGTAAGAGCTGTCGGCTAAGGTGGTTGAACTATCTGAAGCCGAACATCAAAAGAGGAGAATTCAGTATGGATGAGGCTGATCTCATAATCAGACTTCATAAGCTTTTGGGTAATAGGTAAATCATATAAACGGCTAGACCTAGTTTCTTACAGTTTTTTAAACTTTCTTCAACTTCATGCAAGTCCTCTTGTTAAAGAACCAAGTTTAGCTGTCATTCCTGTGCTATAACCAGTCAGAAATGTGAAGCCTGTAATCTTACGTGCAAGTACACATAAACACAGCTCGATCAAATGCATGGTGGTCTGTATATCGTCATGATAGATTCTTTGGCTTCAGCATGTCTGCCCTATTGATTCGGCTAACTTAATTTTTAATTACAAAAAAGTCAGTACTAAAGAGTTACATTAATTACATGGACCAAATCAACAAAAACAAAACAATTACATGGATCCTTATGCACCAAATCATTCAAATGTTCAAATATTATCAACACGTACTCATGTTTTAAAATATTCTATTCATTTTAACTCATATCTATAAAACCGTTGAAATACTTTTTTAGTTCCATAAGTTGTTATTTAGATAGGATAGAGATTTCTGATTAATAGTATTCAATAATCACTCTCCGTCACGTTTTAATATGACTATTTAAACTCTAATCGGTGGTCATCTTCTAAACATCGGACTACAAATATTTTCTTGGGTTGAATAAGGTTTGAATCAGCAGGTGGTCTCTTATAGCCGGGAGGCTGCCTGGAAGAACAGCCAATGATGTGAAAAACTACTGGAACACGCATTTAGGAAAGAAAACAATGCTCCGTCTCCAAGCACTGATGAATTCTGCCGCAGCAGCAGATTATCAAACTAAGGTGATCAAGCCTCGTCCTCGGACCTTCTCCAAAACCCTAGTCCAATGTATGAGATCCGGGCAGCAGCAACAACAAGGACTACATTTTTGTACCAATAATGGCAGCAAAAGTAGCACTATAAAAGATGATGCTGTTGACTTGATTTCTGGGAAAGATGATGATGGTGTTGATAAGCAGATTCAGTGGTGGAAGAGTCTGCTTGATGATCAGCTCTCGGACCAAGAGCTGGCAGCACTGGCTTCAGGGTCTTGCGGCCTGGATGAGGAGGAACAAGCAGGATACGAGCTTCCACAGCCGCCTGTAGATGACCGCAGTGGTTATAAGATTTATGAAGAGAGGCCGAAGACTGATTTTACTAATGAACTCTCTTTTGATATTGAGCTGTGGGATTGTTTCACTGATGATGATCAGTGGCAAACCTCAAGTGGCCCAATCCAAGGTCTTTAGCATAATACTAGTAGAATAATCAGCAGACCGAGTCCAACTCGAGCTTCGCCTTCTCTGCCTTATAAGCTGTGCATTTTTTATTCTAATAAAATTAGCACAAAGTACTTTTAAGTTACTCTTTCTAGAAATAAGTGTTTAATATTTTTTTTTATGTTTGTGTAAAAGGTAAAAATTGTGGATTATTACAGGTGTACAATAATTTTTTATGAATTATGAAAATGAAATTATTACTATTTTACATTTTAAGGTGGTTGTTTTCAGTATTAAATTTCCATTGAAACTGTCAGTCATTTGTAAAAATGAACAAATAAATGCAAGTTATTTTGACCAAATTAAAATTTAACAATAATTATTGGTTAACTTTTTTATCTGAATATTAAATTTGGTAAACATGACTATGTTTGAGACTAATAAAATTTTATTTAAATTAAACTTGTCTATGTTTGTGACATATAAAATTTGATTTAGATTAGGTGAAATCTAGGTTAGGTAAACATGATTATGTTTAGGTGAAATCAAAAACTAGGTGTTTTTAAATTATTGTTACTTTTAGAATTTGTCATGTTATTTTAATCTTAAGTTAAGTAAACATGACTATGTTTTTGTCTGTCAAAACTTTAATTAAACTTAGATAATACTGGTATTTATTTTAGTTTAACTTTAAGAAACAAATCACTCAATACATTACTTCTTAATGTCTAGAACTTCTATTGTACATGCGTTGGATTACTTTAATAAAACGTTTGATTAAGATTTTAATGCGAAGATAAAGCTTGTCCTGTATGTGTGAGGAATTCACGAGCTCGTATTGTTTCGGAAAATTTCAGAAAAATGTATATATTGGGATCACAAGAGGCGTTTATCGATAGGCCATATCCTTTTGGAAGAGGAAAGAAACAATTAAATTGGTTCTTTTGAATACTTTTGGGTAGCATAGAGGTGGTGCAAAAGCTCGCCGACATCAAGATGAATTTTGGTAGATTATCTAAACAAATTGTGAAAGGTTAACGGGCGCTTGCATATAAGGGCGCTTTAACTTTAACGATGCTTATCAGTATTATGTGTTGTTTAAAATTAAGAAAAATAATAATATGTCATTTTCATAAATTTAACACGCCGCTTATAGATATCAAACACGGTAGAGAGTTCACCGTAACTTTACATTGACACTTATATTCAATAAACATGGTAAAATGTGACATATAAGACGAATCTTGTGGCCTTCTAGCATTGTCTTCGGTCAATCTTAACTGCTTAAAGCCCTTATCCAGTAAAAATACTTTATCAAACAATGGTCATTTAAAAAAAGGATAAAATTTAAAAGCGGCTCTGAACTACTATCACTTATTTAATTGCGATCAGAATTATCACGATTTCCAAAAATGATGTGATGAAAAAAAAATTATACTCATTTTTTAAAATAAAATTTACCATTACATTTATAAACTAATATTTTTATAAGACTTAAATTTGTGTGCGAAAATTACGTCATTTGGTTACAAAAATAAATTATATCATTTTGCGCACAGAAAGAAACCGTCATATTTTGATAACCAAAAAACATAATTTTTGCACACAAATCTAAGTTTTATAATAATATTAGTTTTGGAATGTAATGGTGTATTTTATTTTAGAAAATCACTCCAATTTTTTTTTCATCGCACCCTTTTTGAAAATTTTGATAGTTCTGACCGCAATTGGATAAACGGTAATAGTTCAAATTACCTTTTAAGTTTTTCTTCTTTATAAAAAATAGTGTTATATTTTGGAGTGATGTGCCGATTAGACTAGAGGATGAGTTGTGTGCCAAATATTTGTGAAGTAATGAAAATAGACCGTTTAATTAACAGTCGGAGAAATCTGTTAATCCAATAAGCATATTTCTTGCCCTTCCCGACTGGATAAGCATGGCTAAACCAATGTAGGAGATATCGTACGATACATAACCTTTGTTTTTGTTTTTTTTTGGTTGATGCAGACCAGTTAGTACACGACGCATCTCTGATAGCGACTGATAATCAAATGCTTGTCATTTTATAACGACTTTTCTGCCTGATTGCTGAGATTGACAGACATTAGGCCGGGTTGGAGCCCTGGCTAGACTACTAGAGTAAAGTTAGGGCATTCAAGTTTAAAAAGTAGATTTGTGATATGTCAACTCAATTTTGTCATAAATCTCATTTTTATAAATTTTTCTTTCACATTGAAATAAGTTTTTCAAACCTCTGTACGTGGGATCCGCGTGTCATATTATATCTTGTTCTACTTTTTTTTCATATTATATTAATTACAAATTTCTAAAATTTCTTAAATGTACTATTTTTTATATTATATTCCTTGACATTTATATAATAAAAAAGTTACATAATTAAAATTTTCATCAAACAACAATAATAATGTATTAAATTTAATATTAAATCTAGCACATTCCAAATTTAAAATAAATAAATAAAACTCAAAAATAGAAAAAATATGATAAACTGAACTTAATTCAAATCAAGGTCGCCAAATTGCTGCCAAATATGTTCGACCAAATCAGCTCGAAATTTGTGATGAACATTTATATCACGAAACTCAGCCTGTCTCTGAATGTATTGGTGAAATTGGGGAGTAGATCCTTGAGTTGCATTCACTGAGTCGCATTCGGAATCTTCTTTGGAAGACATCAAGAGGGTAAACTGGCTGATCAGCAAAATAATTCATATGAAGACGATCATCCCAACCTCTCGTTCTCTTTTGATGTATCTACGAGGACGTTGATTTATATCGACTGCTTCTTCTCTTCGTTGTTGCTCTTCTAGGAGCAAGCGCATCATTTTTGCTCGTCAGTGTCATTGGTATACTGTTCAATTAAGAATTGCTTAATCAAAGCTGTTGGTAGGATCAGAGTTCTGTAATATTTTGATTCTAAGGTTTAGAGATAGGCAAAGCAGGAGTATAATGTGATAGTGTATATCTTAAGGTACATTTTATAGACACATATTTTACAACGGCTAGTTTTCATTGATGGAAGATTGGTCGAGCCACATTCATTACAGCGGCTAGTTTTTATTGAATGTGAGCTGGACTTATAATAATGGCTAGCTACTTTTCATTGAATGAGATAACTTCAAACATACACTTAAAAGAAAGATAAAATTAAGGAATGTCATGCCTAGCCTTGATGATGGAACATATATGATTGTGTATGCTAAGTTGTTGGTCACTCATTTTGCTGGTGTCCTTCATCAGACTTTCATAGTCAGCACATAGTGTATATATCATCTTTTGCCTTGTTCTTAAATCTGATTAAGAGCGGTTAGTTTTTGAGCTTGAAGTTCTTCAATTCCTTTTCATCGATTTGTCAAATTCTTCAACCACCGATTCACTTACATCCTTCTTTTCCTTTCCTCTCATTTTTCGTTTAGCAACCTTTTGAATGATGGGATGACTTTTTGATTCGTTACCTTCATGAGTGTTGTCCTCGATATCATGGTGCGATGATGATGTATATGCTCTGGAATCACTCATCTTTGTCTTCTTTGATGCATTTTGTGCACCAACTTGAGTTGCCCACTTTAGTTCATCCTTCATCATTCCACATATGCGTGTATGGAAACTCTATTTTCTTATGTGCACTTTTTAATACAAATGCACTGCCTGTATTATTTGAGTATCTGATCATCCACTGTGATGCTCAGGCACAATTTGATTATAATAACCATTAAATTCATTTACATGTAGCATCATTAAGTAATAGTGCGACTTGATTTGAGATTCTTCTCTTTTGATTTTTATTTTGCGATACGTATTGAAGTATCGTCCCACTGCAGAATCATTGCTTATTGTGAACCATGAACTAATGAGCATCTCCTCCTCATTGCTCTACTTGATGTGATGATTATTCTTCTCTTGTCATGTGATACAGTGTGCAGCCTAATTTTCATCATCAATGCATGCTCTGGATGTTCTTCCTCTAGTTGGCTAAGACTTGGTACCATAAAATGACGCCGCATAATATTTTATCCATAGCCACAGTAATAATCAGGACTAAATGACCGAGAAGAATTAGAAAAAAATGCATAAGAAAAAGGTTGGTAATTAGAGAAATTTATGAATTGAGAACCTTGAGGAGTGCGAGGCGTGGATGAAAATTGGTTGTGAGTAGGAGTATTTTGTGAATTTGAATTGGGTGGAGGAGGTGAATTTCCAAATTTTGGAGAATTCATATATTTCATGAACCCTCCTCTAAATGAATGACCACTCATTTAAAATTGATGAAGCTTCAAAATTCAAAGGCTGAGAATGAATAAAAGAGATGAAGTATGTTTTTTGAATTATTTTACTATTTATAGATGAAAAAAATTATTATATATATATATTAGTTTAACATGTCAAATAATTGAATGCAACGGTTATTTTTTTAACGTTGAATTCTAACGACTATTTTCTTAATGTTCGAATACAACGGATATAATTAAATATATTTAAATATTTAAGGATAACTATATACAACGTTTTTAAATTTAAAACGCCGTATAAAGCCCAACCCTTTTAATTTAAAACCCATAACAGACTATGCACGACGTTTTTAAGTAAAAAACGTCGTATATACTCTCTTCATAACATATACGACGTTTTTTCCGAAAGCGCCGTCTAAATATTGTTATACCATATACTGCGTTTTAAGTAAAAAACGTCGTATATTTTCTTTCTACAAACCGCTTCACGCAGTCGAAGCGCTCTATTATCACAAAAACAAAAACTCCAACCCACGAAACTTGTAACTTGAATGTGGATGCTCTTACCACTGTACAAAAAATGAAACAGGGTGATTAAGGTATGTGCAGACTGGTAATTAGGTTTTAGAACCCTACCATGTGGTTGCTGAGATTGACTCTCAATGGTAGGGTTTTGCAAATTTGAGCCACTGGTGAATGGTGGATAGACGTGTCTTCTATATTATGAGGTAAAGAACCCTTCATTGCATGTAATATCATGCATTATTGGATCCATATGCTGATTGCTAGGTTTTGGACGTTGCAAAATATGGGAAAGTATCGGTCGGTTAATCGAACTAAATTAATCGAATTTTAAAAGTACCGATCGATAACCGAACCGAATTACTCCCTCTGTCCGGATATACTCGTCGCGCAGTAACAAAGCGCGTGAATTAAGGAAATGATCGGTAACCGTGTCTCATCTCTTACCTTTTCTGTGCCCTTAATTAATTCCCCATTAATATAGACGGTCCTCCTCCCTTAATTTTACTTTTCCTGTAACCCTCAACCTCGAGATCGCCATGTTTGAATGAATCTGATGCCAACGACCTCCAACAATGGCAAAAGTCGCTCTAACCCACGCAAATACCATACCCATCTGTATCTCCTCGATGATGACATCATGCTGCCTGAGCCGGAGAGCAAAAGGACGATCATGCTTCCTTCCGAGAAGCCGGAGTTGGAGCCTGCGAGTGTTGTGGATCTAGATCTGAACGATAGCGATAGGATCGTGTTGGACGCAGAACCGACGACAGTGATAGGGACGGTGGAAGAGGAGAAGAAGAAGGATCGGTTTCCGATCGAGCTTAGGGATCTGCAGCCTGTGTGGGGACGGGACACTAGAGGTGACAGGAGAATGATTTTGTTCCGCAATCGGCACCACCGATACCACCATCCTCACCGCCGTCACCACCCCAGCTTTTATCATCAGTTCGATAGCCAGCGGCCTGGCCAAGAGGGTGTCGTATGGGAATGATATGCTTGTAGCGGAGGAGGAGCCGGAGAAGATGGTGGGTACGGACAAAAGGGAACTTCCGCTTTCGTTGGATGAGGGTTTGAGGGAGGATGGGATGGGTCAAGGCGGTGGAGTGCGTCGGGCACCTTCGCGATGGCTGAGGTTTCACTTTGGTGGAAGGCCCCATCATGGCCCTCACCACCACGGCCACGGCCACCGTCATAATGAGACTGAGGAAGGTGGTGAGGGTTTGGTGAAGCGGATCAGGAAGTTCCTGCACCAGTTAGAATTCTGACTTCTGTGTGAGTCGAAGTTGTGGGCTAGCGTATTTGGTTTGATGCTTTTTAGTATAACTTATTTCTTCTATAAAATTTAGGTAATAACTTGGGTGGATGCTTATTGTGGGTATGACGTTATTGATGATATATTACATCCTCTCCGAAGACCGATTGTATGGTAAAAAAGGATGAATCTGATGGTTTCATTGTGGGAGTTCTCTCTCATATCTATCCGTGTCCTTTTTAGTGTCTTGTATGAATTCTTTGAATTCATCATGAGATGATTTTCTTCCCTGTAAATGCCTGCTGCTCTTCTAATATTCTTTATTTTCTTAATTTATGTTATGAGAAAAAGAAGAGGGGTGGGTGGGTGGATATAAGGGTACAGGTGGGTTAATAAATGAGTGGCCTGGGGGTTGGAGCTGTAACAATTAATTAAATTTTTTTTAAAATGCATTAATTAATAGTTTATGAATTAAATGTGCATTGTAATCGTTGAATGACAAGTAAAAGTGGACAAATATTTTCGGTTAAGTGACAAGTAAAAGAGGACAGAGGGAGTATATGGTTAACCGACAATTCGGTTAATTCGGTTCTCAGTTAAATATCCAATTAACCGAAATTGACCGAACAATATATATATATAGTTTTTATAAAATCAATATATTTATATGCAAAAAAAATATTTTTTATTTAATAATTTTATTTTTTGATTAACTCGGTTATCTGAATTAACCGAACTTAAAAATTTCTCTTACATTAACCGAACCGAATTAACCAAATTTTATTAGATTTTTAACTGAATTAACTGAACCGAATTAATTCAATTAAGCTATATCGGTTCGGTGAATCGATTTTTACCGAACAATGCTCTCCCCTAGCAAAACTTGATTGAGGCGAGTTGTACTTCAATCAACTAAAAATTATGTATGATCAGCTTGATTTTATTTTATTTTACTTTTGTTTACTAGAGGAAAATATTTTAAAAGAAATCCTGAGAAATCAGCAAATATTCATTTATAATTCTAAATATAGTCAAAAAGATGTTGAATGAGATGACATATTTAATCTTTACTAATAAGAAAAATGCAAAAAGACAATTTTGTGAGATCCAATTTAGTGACTAGAACCGTCTTTGATTTTAATCAGACCAGTTTATCAAACAAACCAAACAAAATACAAAGATGAGTTCTTTTTGAAATACTCAATGAATAACGATTATGAGCTCTAATTTTTATTATTTTGGTGCGGAAAAATATCCAATATGAACGAGACGAGATCCGATTGGCCTCATAGGACTTTTTCAACAAAAACTGCAGCGAAACGGAGATCTGAATCGATTCATGACACCAGATGTGGCCGGAAATGGTTAAGATGTGATATGGAGGTGTGGTTGCCTCTTACTGTAATTCTTGTGGTCTGTTAGATTTTGACTAGTATTTCCAAAATGAAAAATAGATAAAGGATAAGATAATAAGCTCATTTAGTTATTTTATTAGAATAGAAATTCTATTCTATGCAGACAATAAAATTTGTGTTTTAGTATGACGAGAAATTCTAATTGTTCTAGTATTAATTATTAGTATAAATTGGACTCTGGTTGTCATCTTCCAGATGGATTCTTTGAAATGTGATAAATTTCAGGCGACGCTTGTGAAATTTGTAGACGAGTAAGCTCTCCTTATAACTAATTTTTTAATTCATTCGTAGTTTTTCAATAACAATTAGCAACTCGCATCATTTTATTAATATATGTTCAATGTTTTTCGACGTTGGCGTGCATACGATGCGACGATGTCATGGGTGAAGGTTACGATAAGATTTTAATCAAAACCACAAATATTAAATATAAATTGTTTATAATTCTTGTTACTAACTATATGAATTTTTAATAGTGTCCGCAACAGCCTCAGATATTAAAACTGTGCGGGAACTATGTGTGTACGAACATGCGTCGTGTATCGAGGGTTAACCTCCGCGACCTAACATATCATAATTCAGCCTTCAGCAGGTAAAATTTAATTTTTTCAATGTTTTGATATTCCAAATATTATTATTTATTCTGACTTCATTAACTTTTTTTAATAAATTTGTTTGTTTATTTATAATTTTTTGGAGACAGTCGCAAGTCGTATTTAGATGTGGATATCGACTCGGTTAGAGAAGATATAGGGCACATGTGATGGACGTCCATCGGCATAGAGTGGCTAGCGGGTTGTAGTCACAACCTATGTTGTTGTATTTTTTTTTAGTTTCCTATATCTCACACAATTATTATATATATATACAATGTATTTCTTCTTTTAATATTGAATATAATTTGTATTATTTAAATTTTAAAAATGTAAAAATATTCTGGATTTTATTTAAAAAATATCCAATTATCACGCTTGGTTCAAGACTAATTACCACGCTTATTTAACCGAGCATGGTAATTAGTTCAAGACCAATTACCACGCTTGGTTCAATAAGCGTGGTAATAGTCTACTATCTATTACCACGTATTTAGGACGGTTGCTTTAATCACACTTGTGGAAGGTGGTAATTGGCCAAAAATAAACGTGATTAAAGGTATTAACCTATAGTATAGTGATTACCAATACAAAAATAATACGAAGTTGTTGCTTGTTGGATATATAAAAATCATGAGTCTCCTAGCCACATAACCAATATACAATAACTAGGAAAAAATGAAACAACAGAGCAATTTAGAAATTTTTTAAGTTACAAGGTAGTTAAATGTTTAGCTAAACTTTATATTTTTTTACTAAAAATAACATGAAATGAAACTGTTTGACTTTATGAAACGTAAATAAACGCCATATATTTTAGATTTTCATAGAACAATATGAACCATAATCATCTGAAATATACATTCAGTAGCATTCTCACCCATGTGGCACTCATTCTTCAAAAAGACTTCTAAAAATATCACAATAAGCTTGGCTAGTGCAAATTAATGTACTTGCGCATAATTCCTCCAACTTTTCTAATCCCAAAAATTGAACTTTAGAATTAATTTTCTCTTTTTTTTTTATGCTCCATAATCAGCTCCAATCATTATTGCATCATTTCAACACTTTTGCGAGTCCATTGAAAAAATTGTTCTTACCTTTGTTCAATTACCTGTTCCATGTTCGACTCCAATTCTCCGCCACTTCTCCTCTTCCATTATTTTTCCTTTTTTCCTTTATTTACCACATCATTTCTCACATTCTCAGCATCATTATCACCATCATAATTATTTGAGTTCTTGATTACTTCTATCTTTTGACCTACATCAGTTTGTGTCTCAATAAATTTTCCAGTAGCGCGATGGTTACCGAATATATCCACACATTCATCATGTAACCAAAATAATTTTGTCTTGACCTCAGAAGCAACAAAAACTTTGTTGTGTCATCTCACCCGACACCTGAATAGCTTGATAATGTGGAATTGACGTTGTAGTATTTCTTTCACGATCTAAACTTTGAGTCAATATGAGGATTCCACAAAATACTGCACCATGATCATATTGTTCCAAGTCCGCATCATCAATATTCACTATTTTTGTTGTGTCATCTCACCCGACACCTGAATAGCTTGATAATGTGGAATTGACGTTGTAGTATTTCTTTCACAATCTAAGCTTTGAATCAATATGAGGATTCTACAAAATACCGTATCTCGGAAGTTTTGAATTGATCTTATCTATCAACTCTGTGAGATGTCCATTTAAAGACACCATCTTATTTATGTCTGATTCCTTCAGACAAGTGATGGATATTGCATCTTCTTCAACAATTCTCCATATTATTCTTGACTTCTTGTTATTTTATGATGTCAATTTTTAAATGAGAGACATTAGGAAACATTAATAATTATCATAATAAATTGTAAAAATAAGATTAGTATTCTAAAAAAATCACGTTGGCAAATCAGATAACAAGTGTTTCAAAAAAATTGAAGAAAAATTTAACATATGTATATTAAACTATCTTATCCAAGCATTATATGTTGGCAGTAAACATCATTCAAAAACACTATGTTGATAGGTTTTAACCATAATCTACCCAATCACAAGGCCAGTAATAAAATTATAATCACAAGGCCAGTAATAAAATTAATTGAAAAGAGAAAATTGTTAAATGTCGTTCTTGCAAACACAGAGGATACACAAGAACCATTCACTTTCAAGCGATTTTGTTGTTGTTCAAAAAGAACTTGTAGATTCAAATTATTTAACCCACATAACCTAAACTAAATTACTTTATAGAATAAAGTACATTAAATTTATCAATGAATTATACTTTCAACGACGAAACGAACATAATTCTCTATTGATTTAATTTTACGTTCTTTGTATTTTCCTTCTTTCGTTCTGCGATTTATCCAGTCCATCATTACGTTGATGTCGTCTCAGGTCTTGTGTTTCATCTGGACCGGGGTTGTCGTTGCTTAGTCGAGGTTGATTTCGATCGTCGTGGCAGTACGAGGTGTTGTAACGTTGGCCTTCGTTTGGCGATTTAGATTTATTTGTTTTGATCGATTTCTTTGTTCCTATCTCGTGATATATTATAGAGAGATTTGTATAATTTTTTAATTATCAGGTTGGGATAATTTAACCCATCTCAAATGATGGGATAAATAATATCCATCTTCAAGAGTAATCATAATTCTAATATTATTATTAACTCAATTCAAAAACTTATCAAACGAACCCTAGTATTATTTAATCCCCATGCTTAACTAGCCGGGTTCAAAACGCAGCATTAAGATTGCAAATTTTAGATTTTTCAAATTTTCAGAATTTGGAATTTTGAAACACACAGTTTTAAGGTTTTTGAAACCTTCTGAAAAAATTAAAAATTTGAATTTTATAATTCAAAAAAATCTAGTAAAACTAAAACATTTATCTAAAAGTTGACCATCCAATCTAAAAGTTTAAATGACAATCCGTAGCTTATATATCATAATAAGTTATATCCCGCGGGCGATTTCAATATTTTTTCGAAGGAACGAAATTAAATTGTTTAAATTTTGGGTAGAATTTGGGAGCAAATTTAAAATTTAGTTAAAATTATGTATATAAATTTTTTCTGTATTACGTAGAGGTAATTTAGTTGGAATTCCCAAGTGGATCGGCCTATGGTTATATCCACCCATCCATATTTAAATTAGGGAAAAAACTCAAAAGGGTTTTCGAACTATTACTTCTTACCCAATTGCGGTTAGAACTATCATGATTTCTAAAAAGGGTGCGATGAAAAAAAAATTGCACTGATTTTCTAAAATAAAATTCATCATTACATTCCAAAATTAATATTATTATATACTTAGATTTGTGTGTGAAAACTACGTCTTTTGATTATCAAAAGACATCATTTTCTTTATGTCCGCAAAACGATATAATTTATTTTGATAACCAAATGATGTAATTTTCACACACAAATTTAAGTCCTATAACAATATTATATAGTTATGAATGTAATGGTAAATTTTATTTTAGAAAATCAATCTAATTTTTTGTCATCGCATGTTTTTAAAAAATCATGATAATTCTGATCATAATTAGATAAGTGGTGCTAGTTCAGAGTGATTTTGAATTTTTTCTCTTTAAATTATCATTTAGAAACCAAAACATCAATAACGAAGACAAGAGAATTAAGATAAGGGTTAGCATGACGTTTGATGTCATCCATCATCATACTATGTATAATATTATAGGGGAAAGGGACTCTACATGACACAGTGGAAAAGTTTTCTACATCAGCGGCTGTAATTACTCTTGTACCCTTCTTTCTTAACCTAACTTAAATAATTCTTAGGGTTTGAAATGTAATTTCATAAACTGAAAAATCGAACCCTTTTCTGATGCTGCTGGAGAAAGAGCGTCGACAACCCGACAAGGAAGAATTTTCAATTCAAACACAAGGAAGAATTTTCAATTCAAGAATTTCCTTTTCTTCCTTGTCTGATGCTGCTGCTGTAATAATTGAATTTTCAATCGACCCCAAAATTCAATTCAAACACTCAATTTTGTTCTATGGTGAACTGCGTAAAAGGCGCCAGCTTGCTCAGCATCGATTCCAGCGTCCATCCGTCCGGCAAGAAAATGTACACGTCTATGTCGAAGCAGAACGTCCAGTTGGCGGCGTATTGATAGCGGTGCAAGCAGTCATTCCTTGGGGTTGAGGTCGTAGTAGGCTTGGAGAAGGAGCTTCCCGCCTGAGTTGTCGCGGTTGGGGTTCCTATCGGGGAAGGTGCAGTTGACGACCACGACAGTGTAGAAGCGGCTGTAGCCCCAGTCGGGAACATCTTGTACGCTTTGCCATTGGCGACGGTGCCGTTATTACTGAGCCACTTGCATTTGTACCAGGGCTTGCCGAAGACGTGGATCGGCTTGGACGCGAGGCCGATGACCGCGAACGTGTCGGGCCTGCCGCGGTAGGCGCCCATCTGGATGAACAGAGCGGCCGCGTTGCCGTAGGGTGTGAAGACCCGCTTGTTGGGATCCGCGGTGGCGGCGGCGGCAACGGCGGAGAGTTTTTTATCGGCGAAGGAAATGTCATAAGCGGCGGTGGAGGAGTTGGTGGAGGAGAGTAGGGTGCTGTGGCGGTAAGGATGGATGTTCCAGAGGAAGGTGAGGAGGGCTAAGGCGACCAATGTGGCTAGCAGAGGCTTGGTTTCGAAGCAGGTGGTGGAGTGGAGCTTGGCGGGCGGTCCGTCCTTCGGCATGTCGACACAGCGCAACGCAAAGCTTGGCAGCGGTGTGTCAACGCTCTTTCTCCAGCAGCATCAGACGAGGGTTGAATTTTTCAGTTTATGAAATTACATTTCAAACCCTAAGAATTATTTAAGTTAGGTTAAGAAAGAAGGGTACAAGAGTAATTACAGCCGCTGGTGTAGAAAATTTTTCTACTGTGTCATGCAGAGTCCCTTTCCCCAATATTATATTATGTCATAAAACGTTATATGGAAAGCACATTGAACCGAAGCTTGCATGCCCTCCACGTATATACGAGCACAAATAGATAAGAAGTATAGAGAAAGCTAGCTGCTCTCATGCCACTTTAAACTAAAGCTCACAAAAGCTTCTTTAGAAACAAGCACACAGAGCGAGCTCAGTAGTTCACAACACATCATAACTATGATATGGCTGTTGGAAAAGGGTTAATAGGTCCGCTGCTGGCAGTGAACTCCGTAGGGTTTCTCATAGTTATCTTCCTGGCCAGTTGGTCTCTCGACAGGTACATACACGGCCAGCAACATCATCATCGTAAGTGCCATCTTACCCGACATTCTATTCATGCCACAGTACTGTTACTCATACATATGTTGATTATTATTGTGCTTTCAGATTTAGGAGGAAACTCATCGACAATCTATCTGCTGATGTTTGCAATCCTGGGAGGAGTGTTGGGAGGTCCATCAGTGTTGTCTGGCCTCGTTCATACTCGCATTTGGAGAAGGCACAGTTTGGCTGTTGCTGTCTCTTTGGCATTCCTCTCTTGGACTGTTATGGCTCTTGCTTTCGGGTATACATGCTCCCCCTTTTCCCCGTGTTATTTATGCAGATAATTGGATTTTTTTAAAAAAAAAAAAACTATCTTTTTTACAAGTTTTAATATCGATTCGACCCTATCAGTTATTTTAATTTCAAATATACCCTACTTAAAGAAAATCGCATTTATGAACCGTGATTTTTGTTAAGAAAATCGCATTTTCAAACCGGTGGTTTTATACAAATACAAAACCGCGTGGTTCATAACAGCAGTTTTTGATTTTTGTGTATTCTAAACCGATGTTTTTATATAAGATAAAACCGCTATTTGAAACCTCCGTTTTCTTCAAATAGGGTAGTTTTGAAAATAAAAAGCATGGAAGGATAGAATGAATATACAAACGTATAGAAAGTGTAGTTTTTTTTAAAAAAAATCGGATTATTGAGAATAGTTTACTGTTCTGTTTTTATCTTTCCACTTAACATATCCTGATAAAGAAGAATAATATTAGCATATATATCCTTTGACGTGTAGCTGGTCATTCCTTGCACTGTTCTTTTTGGATGAAACTTCTGATTTTGTAACTTGATGACTTGCCTATAAAACTCACCAAGGAGTCAGGTTCAAATAGGAAATGTCATGAACTCTTTACAATTTTAATCGTGCACAAAAATATGTGTGGTGTATATATCTGTGGTGTTTGTTCACACCAATATGTCACAAGTAGAGCATTAGATTTATTATAAAATTGTATTTGGGTAGAAAAATGGTGAGGGAAAATAATGAAAAGGAATTAAAATCATCAGTTAAGTAATTATTTTATTCTGCTTTCATTTCTTTGTCAAAGATAATAATCATATTAAAATATTATTTTTCATTATCATGAATTAAAAATTTCATACTATTTTTTTGAAATTTTTCATACTAATCAAATGAAAAAATATGAAAGCTTGCTTTTATTTTTGTTTTCCCCACGCCTATTCTCTAAATTATGCAGAGTCTAAGATTCTACAAAACTATTCTTGTATCATTAACTGACCACATATAACTTCAAAGTTCAAACTATCACACATAATTCTAAATCAGGGTGGGGGTTCTTCTTAGGAGAAGGTGGGGGTTCAAACTACTATCACATATAATTATATAACCTAACAAAATATATCTATATATTTTTCCTAAAAATAATGCTTAAGCAGTATGTATACAATAATTATTTGTGCATGTCCAACAAGTCCTTTAATCTGTGTTTTATGGAGATGTTATTTTTATTTAGTCTGCTTGGACTAAGATTTTGCATTATATGATGTAGCCTAGATATTGGAATGTAATTATTTCTCGGTCTATCTTACATATGACACATGCAGGCCCGGCCCTGATGCTTTAGCCATGTGGGCGGCCGCCCGGGGCCCATCACGGGTCGGGGCCCAACACACAAAAAATTTGGTCCGCAGTCAATGTAAAAATACAAATAACTCTCCAAATAATCTATTAGCTGGTTTTGAACTTACGCCCTACTGCATGTTTCAAACAGTATAAACCAACTCAGCTACGTCTCTAGTTGAATTTTTCCATTAGTAAAAGAAAATAACATAACTACAGGGCCCATAATTTGAATATCGCCCAGGGCCCACAAAATCTCAGGAACGGCCCTGGACACATGCATATATAGGACGCAAAACGAGATGAACAGAACTATTTAAGATTTTTCTTTAGCTTGTCTACACCGATAAATTAACATTTCGCATATCATCTTATTCTAACATTCATGGGTCAGACTCACATGCAAGGAGATTGCCATGGGAGGCCATAGAGGAAAGCGCTTGGTATGCACACACAGTTGATGGCCTTGCTCGATCCACTTCATATAATTTCTCTTGTTTCTGGTTTCGATAATGTTAGCATCTATCACTCAACTCATGCTCTTGTGTTATCTTTGACCACAGCAAACTCTGGAAGCATTCATCGCAATATCTGGAGCCACTCAGTTGTTGTATCTAATTCTATTAAGTATCGGAATGTTCCACAAAAGGTGTGGAACTTCTTGAGGATCGATCATCTTTATTTTCTGCAGGTGGAATGTTTATGCATTTGAAGTTATTGTATTTGTTTCAAGTGTGCACTGTTTGTTAATGTACATTTCATGTTGAAACCTTGGAGGAAAATTTTAATATTGTTTAACTCATTAAACAGAGTGATATTATACTCCATAAGTTTTTTATTTTTATTTGTCACTTAATTATAATTTGTTTGTCCTGTTTTATTTGTTTTTAACCATTTCAATTATTTGAAAGCAGATTTAATGTTATTATCTATTGTATAAAATTAAAATTTAATTATATCATAAAATGAATTGGTAATAATCCAATTCATTAATTAAACATTACAAAATTTTATGCAGAACTTGGAATTATAGCAACTCAAACATGATTTTTTTAGTTATTTTTATGGTTTTGAAATCAAACTTGTTTCAAAATTTCTAGAACATCTTAGAGTTATTGATTTTATGTCAAACTTGTCGTTTAAACAACTCAAACATGTTTTCTAGGCTATTTCAAGGTTTTGAAATTCAAATTTGTTTCAAAATCTAAGAGTGAAACATTTTAAAGTTGATTTTATGCTAAACTTTGTATTTAAACAAAGTCAAACATGATTCTTCAGCTATTTTTGATGTTTTGAAACCAAACTTATTTCAAAAACTCAAAATTCAAGAGTAAAACATGTGAGAATTAATTTTATGTCAAATTTAGCATTTAAAACAAATGAGATATGTAATTTCAACGTGTAGTGATCTCACATTTTAAACGCTTTCCCAGACAGCTTCCACTTCCATTGAAGTGAGATCTCAAACATCTAGAAGCAAACTAAGATTCAAGATTAGTCATAATTGGACAATGGTAACTAATATTGTTATGCAATCTCACTAAGTAAATTTGAGTATACTACTTTGATGAGAATATCTAGTATATTAACAAGAGCGAAAGTAAACAGTCTTAGTTAACTTTTTTACAACCATCATTGGTGTTAAAGGCTCTTGCTAGAATGCAGTAGACTAATAACTAAATTCACTTTTTTACAACCATCATTGGTGTTAAAGGCTCTTGCTAGAATGCAGTAGACTGATAACTAAATTCATAGATAACACTGCCGAAATAAACCTACGTGAGCATACCACTTTCACTTTTTCTTGGAGATTTTTATTGGTTGAAATAAATTTACTGGTTTTGGTGTACAACTTTCACCTGTTAATAAGTTACTCCCTTTGTCCTTTTTTATATGTCACTTAACCGAATTTTTTTGTCCATTTTTACTTGTCACTTAATAATTTTCAATACGTATTTAATATCAACAACTACCTTAAAATGTCAAACATTAATCACTTCTTTATCATAATCAATACAAAAATCATTCATAACCAGTAAT
>NQLW01000096.1:657955-670740 GCA_002312845.1 Kalanchoe fedtschenkoi
TTTGGGAAAAAAAAAAGTTGATGTAGGTCCTGAATTTTGCTTCCCAAATGAACGGTTTAAGTTTGGAATAATCCCTTCAGGATCGACAGATGCCATAGTAATCTGGTACCTCTTGAATTGCTGTCTTGCGAATTTTTGTAATCTGTTTGCATATTATCTGAGTCATCCTTAATATTCCCACTATCTCATTTCATTCAATATTCTATGTGCCTGTTGGGAAACCTTGTACCAATAATGTGAATTCAGAATGGACTGCTCCCAAATTGTAGGGCGTGTTCCTTATTTCAATTCAATTAAGGTCTTAAGTGTCTGGAAATTCATTTCAATTTTAATTCAACCTGGCTCAGTTTAATTCATTTTCAGTACACAGTTGCCATTGCATTTGAGGATTAAAGGTATTTATTTGATCAGGGAATCATTTGATGATGTCAGTGAACGGGAAACAGATGATGGTATAATGCTGATTGCTAAAGTAGGCGATAATTTAGGGCCCTGATGGTCTAAGAACTTATACAATGAAAAAAAAAAAGTCGTAGATTGAAGGATAGCAATTAGTTTTATGCCCACCATTTTGGTAGTGATTCAGTTATTCTTCTGGTAAGTCACAAGTGTTGTCTGCAATTATTCATATACTTCAAGATATGAGTAAACCTGATTGGTTATTGTACCCTGACGACAGTCAAGTAGATGCTCTCCTCCGGAACTTAAATAATGCAAGTAATTCGATCCATGTCTTGTTGCTTAGGATGTTGAGCATCAATGCTCATCTACCTTTACTGTCCAATTCACTGACCATCCTCTGATTGGTGCTGTTTTCATTTCCAATCTTCTTATGTACTGTCTGTTGAGTTTCTTACAGTACTACTGGAAGTCGAGATCCGATAACATCCGCAATGCATATTGTCCTAGGAAGCAAGGTTTTCCTTGACATAGCTCAAGTAGTTAGATGGAAAACCACACTAACCTCAAGGGTTGAACCATGTGTGCGCTACGCCGCTTCTTTTGCCGGGTATATTTTTTCTTAAGCCACCACAGTAGTGTTCTTCATTAACCAGCTGATACTAGAAGCCATGATTCCCATACCTCTTAGATGAAAGACGCTTTGGCGAATGCCATAATGAAGATTGTGACGATGCCTGATGATGGCCAGTGTCTAAAGTAGCTCTAAAGTTTTGCCTTCCATATTTCTTGATCTTTATAGGTATGGATTTTATGGAGATGTCATCACCGAGAGCGAGAAATATCGTTGGATGGGTCCAAAACGCTATGATTACGCTGGAACTAAGGTCTTTTTAAGACACAGGTACGTCATGCGTGTGATTGGATTTTATATCATGCATCTGAAGTCGATATGGTGCTAAAAGGCAGGTTGAATACCTACCTTGATTGTTAAATATTTTGCAGGTCATACGAGGCCGAAGTAAGATACCTGGATGTGAAATCCGATAAAGATGCAGGTAATATTGAGAGTGCTACCGACGGAAATGGGGAAAACGGGAGACGCACTTTTTGGGGTGATCGGAAGTCCAACAAAGTGATATGTTGTGCTAATTGCAAAATATGTAGTTCGATGCTCCCTCCAGACAGGAAACTTGTATCACTTGCGTCTTGTTCCAAAGAGGCACGTTGGCTGAGATCAAAAGGGCGATTTTTAAGTGTAGGCGCTGCTGTAATCTCTTGCCGAAATCAAAGAGCCCCTGATGGCTTGGTTGCCCACGCACACCTTGCAGATGGCTTCCTGGATCTCGTGCTGGTCAAAGATTGCCCGCATGCTTCCTATTTATGGTATAACGCATTCACGGAAAAATATACCTTGCTGTAGCCTTATTCTCATCAGTTCCCAAGATATTTTCCTTCCCACATAAAAAAACGCACCTGCATAATTTGTTTGGTTTGCACTTTGCAGGCATTTAACCCACTTAGCCCGGAAAGGCGGCACGCCACTAGATTTTGACTTTGTAGAACACCACAAGGTACTCACTCATACCAAGCATACTAGCTCCTCTCGCCTGCTCTGAATCAATCGACAGTTACAAATTTGAGCTCTACTTTTGCAGACGCCAGCATTTACATTTACTTCTTC
The DNA here is from genome assembly GCA_002312845.1 of Kalanchoe fedtschenkoi. Taxonomy (NCBI): domain Eukaryota; kingdom Viridiplantae; phylum Streptophyta; class Magnoliopsida; order Saxifragales; family Crassulaceae; genus Kalanchoe; species Kalanchoe fedtschenkoi. The sequence continues at coordinate 660,039 of NQLW01000096.1, forward strand.
GAGTGACGAGAGTGTTTGGAACTTGGACGGCGAAGCCTTTCAAGCGCACCAACTCTCAGCTCAAGTGTTCAGGGGCCTAGTTACTTTATTTGCACCAGGCCCTGAGGTTTAGATTAAACTTATAAAACATCAAGGTGGCAAATGTAGATGGTACTAACTTGCCATGCAGCACCATTTGGGAACTCCTTCCTCACCCTATTTTTTACAAGGCACCGAACTAAGGACACCAGGACACTACGCAAAGCTAGCTACCTGTGGCGCTGGCAGAGAAGGGATTCCCTGACTGGCACATTCAGTACAGGCCCCGGAGAATACTTACCTACCCCTTATGGAGTCCTAGACATATTCATCCGGTCCTTGGGGGTCGCTACTGGGCAGATACATTCTAGAGTCGGGTAATAATGGTATGGTTGCCAGGTAAATCCCGTTCGAAAGTTGATCTTACTTGCCCGATAATGTGACTTACTGGGTGCCAGGTACTGGTATTGGACACTCAGAAAAAAAATGAACTTTTTTGATAGTCTAGCTATTCCTTCATACACAATTGGTCAATTGCAGCACTCTTTATGGCTTCCAACTCATGCACTGCCCACCATTCTTCCTTTATATAGTTTTCTGCATCTCGCAGCTGTCTGAATTGAGTGTGTCTTTAAGGTTTGGTAAGTGGCCAAGTATAACTTAGAGCTTCTTTGACTCGGTGAAATTATAGTCTCAAGTGATGTGGATGTTTATATGAAGTTGGTTAGAACAAGTAAACATCTGTTTCATCACGGTTGGAGGTGATAGACTAGCCACAATATTAAAGTATGGCTCTTCTTCATCTAACATCTGTTTCAGATTCTTTCTCCACAACATAGCTAATGATTAGAACTCGCGTTTTAATACACCTATTCATGCGACGTCTACCTAAGATGAAACTAGGGAAGACTTTACCACAAAGATAACTTGAATAATTTTGACAGCAAGTCAAACGAAAAAATGACTTTGGAGAATATGAGAGAGACATGTATTGCTATAGATATATAATTTCTTGGATGGTTTTGAGCAAATGTACAGTGAAAATCAATCTTATTTTATGAATATTTTTCTCCTATGTAAATACTTTCTCCAAAATATCTTGATATTTGTAAGAATACTCTTTCCATAAGCTTTTAGAGTGTGTGACCTTTTGTCTCTCTCCCCCGGGCCTCTAATGTAGGCTCAAACCAGACTTATCCCTCTATCCTAACCCTATGCTCATCCTCTACGCAAGCTACGTTCGGACTTAAGTGTTAGATCTTTACACTTAATCTGATTAGGCGAGTAATGTCTGATTCATGTCTGATCCCTTTGGATATTGTCTCTCAAATGGATTGGGCCGTGACATCCTTCCTCACCTAATTCATCAATGCCCTGGTCAATCTCTCGTCAAACCATTGAGGTCTCATGCCTTGAATGGGTAGATTCGTGACATCCTCCACAACATAATCCATTGATGGTCTCATCATTGTCGCCTCGAACCGCCGAGCTCTTCTTGAGACTCTTGTAGTTATTTCTTTGACTCTTTTGCTTGATGCAATTTTTGGCTCCTTCGTAGAACTTCACGTCTCCCAGTTTGACTCACTCGCTTGTCCCTCTCTTTGGTCACTCTATCTAAGAAACACTTTTTATCAAGCTAAGGATGTTCCCCGGTACATTTAAACTCCAAAACTTAAGTTGGGAGCAATTTTTGTCCCTTGATTTAATCAATCTTGTGATCTGCATCTCGCCCCTTGGATAACTTGGAATGTATATCTTTGTACTCTTCTGTTACATTGTTGATCTCCATCAACAGCTCCTTGTTGCTCTTTTGAGGCTTCTTATCATGTTTCTTAGTGTCTGGCTTGAATTCCAATTTCCCTTCATGTCCATGCCTAATTTTTTTTCTTCTGAAAGATACATCACGTTCAAGTCATCTTTGGTGGTTATGGTCATCAGGTGTGGCCTTCATCCATGATGAGTAAACATTCTTTGTCGGCTGATTAACCAAATCGAACTTGTGAAAGAAATTCATGTCTAACACACACTTGTGATCATCCATTGGAGTAGTCGAGAAATTGACTTTACCTCGCCAAGTTCCATAGGTTCACGGTCTTGTCTTTCCCCTCCAATGACGTTTCCTCGCTATTCACCATCCTCATCCAGCTTTTAAGCTCCTTGTCACCTTATTAGGTTGGATGAAGTTGTAAGTGACATATGTGTCTTCCAGGATGGGTATGTTCTTCTCATTAGTCTTCTCCTCGACGTATATATGTGTCTGATCCACCTTCTTTAGAGTAGAATTCTCCTTCATTGTCCCGAAGTGTTGGATGCTACCCATCCTTACTTTCTTCTAGTTTTTCTCCTTTCCGAGAATGACAATGAGAATATTCTTCTTTTAACATTTGTGTTCCTCCACATAAGAAGCAATCAATATCCCTTGACTTCTGATCTCGACCCCCGTCTACACCATTGCCTCGTGATGCTTCTCTTTGATCATGCTTCCCTCCCTTGTTCATAGATTTGGGTGATTCTGTAAGTTTTGCGCTCCCTTCTCAATAGCCTGATAATCATCCTTTGGTTTAAATTTAAAGTCACCTTGACCCCTATAGTGCTATGACAAAGAATCTGATATAGTCATGGCGGTGATGATGTTCCTCATAATCCTCCTTTTGAGCTTCATCCTTATCCACGACTTTAATCTATTCATAAAATCAAAGAAGAGCTCAGCCTCTCGCTCAATTCTGAAAGTTGGAGCATCAGTGGTGAAAATTCTTCGAAATATTCTCAAATTGATGATCTATGCTTCACTATTTGAGTTTCTTTCAGGCTTCACGGATAGTGCTACGCATTTTTGACCTTGTATTTGTGTGCCAATATTCATTTTATGAGTGAGTTGCAATCTATTTAATCATACAATTTCTCTCTTAATAAGTTTTTTATGTGTTTTCATAATTATTTGGTCAAAATCTTTGGATAAATATGGAAGGAACCGGACTTGTATAGATAGGAAATTGGAAATAAGTCAAAATAAAAGAGTCTAGTTGCACTCAAAATTTGATCGCTCTACTAGCACGAATTCGTTGCAAATCTGACTTTGACTCCTCTTAAGAAAATGTAGATCTCATGTTTCTTCTTTACAACATTTGTTGAATCATCAAAATTGAAGTTGTGATGCGAAAGTTATGATTCTTGAAAGTTATTTATTTTTACTGTCTCAATTTTAGGAAACATCAGCGTGATGGGCAATTTATAAAGATGTCGCTCATTCGAATCTGCGTGCGGCTTTTCGCAGAGTCAATTTTCATGCTTCTTTTTTTATTGGTGACACATGTACACTCTCCACCATGTCACTGAGCACGCACTTAACATGTCAGCGCACAACCCGTGTGCGGGCCATTTGTTGTGCTTTATCCGATTATCAGTTCCTCACCATGAATATTCTCATTTTAACTAATTTTGCAATAAGACGTAAAATAATTTGAAAATATGAAATTTCACTAAAAATATTAAATTAAACTTTCAAACAAGCACGAATCAAGTGAGTTAAGTATAAAATAAGTTAAATAATTGTGACTTATCAAAGAATAGGACAGTTGAGTAGGGTGACACGCGTGAAAGCCAGAAGAATCTAGATCTCAAACGAGGCATAAAGGTATGAGCACTATAAAATATCACTATTGCGGTCATAAAGCTCACGTCCAAAGTATATATTTTAGTTTTGGAGAAGTTTGAAGAGTTGAAAGTAGTGGAAGGTAATATACAACACATGATGAAGGTGTCTCAAATTTTCTGATTGATGAAGATTGTTTGATGGCTAACACTCACACCATTTCTGATTCAATGCAAAATAAATTAGAGTCGGTGATGGATTCTGCTGCTTTGAAGAACATATGCAAAAACTAATGCAGAATTTGTCTTTATCACTAATGTATAATTATTATCCGTAGTTATGCATTCACGAAGACCCTAAATAGTGGAGGTGCGTCAATCATGAATGTCCTCTCTTTGACTGTGATGGTCTCACGAGGGTACACATCCATCGGAAGAGGAAAAACTTGTAAGGTGATTAGGAATAATGAATGATTTTATTCATAAGAGGAGAAAGAATAAAGATAATCTTGATATAGAAGTGGTGCGAATAAATAAGGAAGATGATATTGTGAAGAAGGGGTTTTATTTTTTTAATGTTATTGAGATGTTCAGGTTTTCAGATCGAGTGATGATTTGTTGGATTAAGCTCTTCTAATTTCCGTAGAATTTAAAAGTCTAATAAGATTGTAATTATTGTTTTGGAAATAAAAAAAGTTAAGAATTTATTTCTCATTAAGTTGTGGAGGAACTACTGATTCTAATCCTATCAGTAATAATAATCATATATGGTGAAAATAACTCTATATATATTCTTGTACTCATTCATCAAAATAGTGATATGTGATTTTGGAGCAAGGTATTTCTATATAAATTTTTGTGTTCTTACTTCTCTTTCATATATTTAAAACGTATCTTAACAAAAAGTAATATATATTATTAATTTGCATGCATATACATGTTGGTTTGCAACGGACTTGTTGAAAAGAAAATTTGACTTTTTTTTAGAATTTTTAAAAATATGCATTCAACGATATACATTCGAACTATAACACTTGACACTAAGGTTGTATTTGTTTTAGAAAAAATTTAGTGCTAATTAAAATTTAGTGGAAAATAAGAAAGAAAATCTGTAAGAAATTAAAAAGAAAATTTTGTGAGAAAATTAGATTGAAAATATGAAAAAAATTATTTAAAATAAAGAATGTTTTAACATTTTCCACTATTTTTCACTCTAACCAAATAAGAGAAATTAAGATGGATTCTATGGAGGAATCCACTTTCCTTCAAATTTTCTTTTCTACTAAATTTTCTCTAAACCAAACAATCAAACACACCCTAAGTTGAACTATAGGAATTGAATAACCCATTCACACCCTTTATCACAAAGTTGGTCATCAATATATATGCCCGCACTTAGGTTGAGAGAGACCAGTCCCCCTCCTAAAGAGTTCCCTTCACATAAAGTGTTAGGGTTTGTTAGGTGATTGAATAAAGGGAAAACTATAGAAATTGGGTATGAACTACCACAATTTTACAAATTATGGGTGTAACTACAATTTTTTGCAATTTGCAGGTATTTCAGTTTTAGGGCTGTTTTGTAAGTAAATATTTTTCAATCAAGTCCAGATCTAATTTAAACTAATTACAAACTCACCCTCAACAAAACTAACCTAACCACCCATTCATTAAATTTGTTCAACCGTTAGCATTAACTTCATCTTAATCTACACTTGCTTACATTAACATGGGTAATTTAGGTTAGATTAGTTTTGTTGAGGGTGCATTTGTAATTAGTTTAAATTAGATATGGACTTGATTGAAAAATATTTATTTACAAAACAGTCCCAAAACTGAAAAACCTGCAAATTGCAAAAAATGATAGTTACAGCCGTAATTTGTAAAACTGTGGTAGTTCATACCCCCTTTCTGTAGTTTTCCCTTGAATAAATGAGTAGTCCTAACTGTCCATGCATTAAAACCATCAATGAATTGAAATTTGTGGCGGATTCAGAATTTTTTATCCGAAAAATAAAGGTCTATAATCAAAATTTCGAATTAAATTCATAAAAATAAAATTAAAAATTTAGTCAAAATTATGAATATTTTTTTTATCATATTCTAGATATTTGAGTGGAATTCAGAAGGTGAATGTCCTCATTATCCCCAATAGAACCACCACACTCTCTAGAACACATTCATGTTGGTAAGGAAGAGCTCCCACCTATAAGCTATAAACTATTAAATTTCATATCTGATTGATAGGATCAATGGATTTAGATTTATCTCTTTGCAGCCACATATTAAATCCACAATAATAAAAAAGTTAAATGAAAATAGACGAAATATGACAAAAATAATAATATTAAAAAGTCTAGACAGTTATTATAAGTTGCAAATTTAAAATTTTACAATGATTATAATTATGAAACATTCATCAAACAAAACTCAAACTGTTCTTAGAAAATAAAATAAAAAACATAATTACCAAATTGTTTCAAAATCAAAAACCATTCTGATGAAATTCTAAAATATAGTATTCAATTATATATTTAATTTTGATTAATATAAATTAAGTGTATAATCAAATGTTTGAAATTTGGTTATGTCAAAAATGGAGTAAATGCATCATTGAATCCAATATGCCCTTATTGCACAAGTGAACAAAGTGCATCGTTTTGATATTTCATTCAAATGGAATTCATAAAAAATAGGATTTTTATTCCGTACAACAAAGTCAGTTTACAGTCACCCAATACTTAGTAGTACTTATTCAAAACAACCGTTGTTTTTATCTAAAGGCAGACGGTAGAGAATCTAAAAAATCAGTTATACAAATGTTAAGTAATGAATGAATATTAAAAATAAAAACTACACCGTTTTATCATGGTTGTGAATTATTTATCAGCTCTAGATAGGGATGGCAATTCAACCGTAACCGAACCGTAACCGAACCGGTCAACGTGGTTAATAATCGAGTTGACCACGCCCGCGGTTAAAACCGTAACCGAACCGAAAAAAATTGGACGGGTAGGTTAAGGGTATGGTATTTGCCATACCATGATGTAATTTGAGATGTAGAGGAGGGATCTTGAGATTTCTCTGAGGTCTTTACCCTTCTTTGGTTTATGGAAAATAAGGAGGAAATAAAGATGTTGGCGGAGCGGTTTTAGGTGTCGTTTAACAATCCAAAGATTATACTTCGAAGGAAATGTGTGCGTGAGCTAATCCGCAGTGGATTATATTATGAGGGGCCTAGATGTCTATTATATTATGATACACGAGTAAAGGCACCCGTCGTTCCGACGATTCGGTTCAAAAAAAATTAAAAATCGAACTAAATTATAAATCATCCCTTTTTAAAATATGAAACTGTAAACCGAATGATTAAAGGCACCCGTCGTCCCGACGGTTCGGTTCGAGAAAAATTAAAAATCGAACTAAATTATTAGTCATCCCTTTTTAAAATATGAAACTGTAAACCGAATGATTTTTTAAAATTCGAAACCGAACCAAATCGAACCAAACCGAACTGGACCGGACCAAACCGGACCGACCGGTTCGGGAGCGTCGCGACAGAAATCCTATTCTGTTATATATATAGATATTTGCTTTGTTCATTTATTTCACTTCCACAAATGTTTTAATTTACTTAATTGAGAGAATAAAAATTAAAAACAATTTTTACCCTTTACGATGTCGTTTTTATTTTGCTTGAAACCTGATTTCAAAATTTGATTTCAATCAATGCCCCCCAAATTTTCCGAGCCGGCCCTGGTCCAGTGGGACCCAATTCTCAACAAGTTAATGGCTGTAGGAATTCCTGCTCAATCAATTACTGAAAAACAAGCTACTCAACCAGTCTCTCAAATGAATCCAAGAATAAAAATATGAATCCAAGAAATTCTCCAGCCCATAATTTTCAAGTAAAAAGATTAAGCTAACCAAAATGGCATTCCTGAGATCCTTTTAAATTCAAAACAGTTTACTTGATATGTAACTGTGAGCAAGGAACCTATCATATCCAACATACCAGGAACTCAGTCGTATCCGACTGCATTGAATTGAACTACAGGGTTGCGGATATCATCCTGGCTCTGTATCAGTCTGATTTCCAAAACCATACACAACCTTAGGCTTTGTTTGGTTTAAGGCATTGTTCTAAAAGGGATGCCTCTAGCTGCGTAAGTGGCTGATTAATTCATTAAATGATGTTAAAACGCTCAGCTTTTTTAGTGTCTAGCTGCTTAATTGTTCAAAACATTGTTTTTAAAATAATATTTATTGTTAAATGTATATTTTTAAATATTAACTATTAAATATATTATTAGGGGAGGGATCCGTTGAGAACCTCCTTAAGTTGAGAACCGTTGTGGACAATTCTGGACCAATCATTTTGTTTCCTTATTTAAGTTTATTTATTGTACTTTATTTATTTATTTAACATTCATTAAATGTGACTAATATGGAAAGTATAATTATTGATAATTTTAACTAAGTATCATTAATATTTAAATATTTTTTTCATAGTTAATAATTTGATCATTAAATACATTTTTTATATTTTCTTTTAGTTAATATTCACCATTGCGTATTTTATGAATTTTTAGATAGTGAATATTTTCAAATTTTTTCAGAGTTATAATTTTTAATAGTATTTTTTTTAGAATAATGAATAGATAGTAAAATATTTTTTTATTTCTTAACAGTGAACATTTTTATCTCTGAGTTTGTACAGATTTTATTTTATATTATGATAGTGAACACTGTGTTGAACATGTTCACTGTCGAAAGTATATTGCAAAACAGATGTTCACTGTGGAAAAAATTATCCAAAACTCATAAAAATATCAAAAAATCAGTAATTTTTCAAAATTTGAAACATGTTCACTATTGAAAAATTATCCAACACATGTTCGCTGTCGAAACTCTTTTTTTTTATGTTCACAATTGGAAAAATTATCCAAAAACTCATAAAAGTATCAAAAAAGCAGTAATTTTAAACTAATGTTCACTGTCAAAAGAATTTATTTAAATTCATAAAAAATTAAAAAATACTAATTTCCGAAATTAATGAGCATGTTCACCATTCAAAATATATACAAAAAATGGTGAACATAATATAGATTACAAAATATTCACTGTCAAAACTCCACTCATTCTGTACATTCTCAAACATGTTCAAAATAATTAAAATGGTGAACATTTGTTCACCAAACTCATGTGCGCTACCAAAAAACCAAATAGATCCAGTCGGTGAACACTACCCAGCTTGACGATTCTTTCGATTTCTTTGCCTGAAAACCAATCCACAACATCTCAGTTTAGCCTCTCACAATTGATGAAAACCTAGAGGAAATAATTTGTCCACAAGGTTACAAAATCTATAAATCAAAACCAAACCCACGAATATGTATATAACACCCTTCACATAAATCAAAACCATTTCAATGGACAAGCCACGTATTATCTATTTTTTATGCCCTAAACCCAGTTGAACCATCCACTGATTCCCAATTATGCCTAGGCATTTAACTATACCCACCAAAAATCACAGCCCTAAACCCCCAAGAGCGAACCTGCAATTGTGAACAGCCCTAGACTCCCACCAAAAATCATGGCCCTAGACTCCCAACAGCCCTAGACTCCCACCTACTAAAAATCATGAAAGATAGAACTTTATCTTAAAAATCGACACACCCAGATCAGAAAAGCACCCCAGACATATCTGATTTAGTGAAACAAGATAAGAATTGACTTACCCAATTGATGAAATTAGATTGGGATGCGTAAAGCTAGAATCTTTGATGCCTGTGGATTGAAATTGAAGACGATGACGACGCTCAGATTGGCCTGACGAAGGAACTCGCAGGCTCAGATCGAAAGCAGTGAAGTTTGTTCTGAGTGAGGTGTTCGTGGTAGAAGTTTTTTAGCGAGAAGAAATGAGGATGAGAGGGAGATACATACGTGATTGGCAGGAGAGAGACAAAATCAATTTGAGTAATTGACTCGCATTTAATATCAGGTTAATTAAAAATAAATCGTTACCAAAATTAATTATTGATATAATAAATGAAGTTCTAAAAATAGATTTATAATTATCAAAACACGGTCTTTTTATACAGAAAATGATTGGTCCACATTTGTCCACAAGGTTCTCAACTTAAGAAGGTTCTCAACTGATCCACCCTCTAATATATATATAATTATCTCTAGCGCGCCGTCCGCTTAATTTTTTCAATTTATCTCCGCCTAACTAACTAGTCCCAAGACGTTATGTTGACCGTCTAGCACGGTCTAACACTTTTTGTTTCATTTTCCATACGCTTTTTGATTGATAACTTATTCATCCAAACAATCGTGAATTCGAGTCTTGATAGCGCCAACCAACAAAAGCAAAAAAACTTCCTTCTAATTTTTCATCTATATTTATTTCCCCTTAACATGATAAAAGATAAACATTTGATTGTAATTTTTCTCATTTTCCCTTTTCTTCATTTTTTCCCAAATCAAACACAACTTTATGGTGTGTTTGGTACGGTTTAACAAAATTTGAAGGGAAAAAAATGTATGGAAAATGAAATTCACATAAAGTTCATTGGGTTTTTTTTAAATTTGTTTAATTTGAAATGAAAAAAAAATGAAATTCATTTTAACTCTCTTTTAATTTTTCATCCGGTTTTCTTTTCAAAAAACTTTCCCCAAACCAAACATACAAACTTCCTAAAATTCTCTAAAAATGTTCTTCCCCTCTCACTTTGTCTGAACCAATTACAGCTTAATGATAAACAAATATTTCAAAGAAGTGTCTTTTATTTTTTTTTAGATTCTCAAAATCATTTCTTGCTAATACTTGTCTAGCATATGGTGTTTTAATAGGACGTGAATTGGAACTGGTGCAACTTTTAATTAAGAAATTGTAAAAATTAATAAAGTGTCTTAACATAACTGATCACACTAAGTGGCATTTCAGGTAAGATTTGATTAATTAGCCGTAATAACAGGGACTAGTGACTAACAAGGTGTTGGTCTAATGATTTTAGGTATTGTCTAACAATCTCAAGGTCCAAGGTTCAAGCCTTGTTGGTACCGCATTTACGCTTAGATACGCAGG
>NQLW01000096.1:680457-701835 GCA_002312845.1 Kalanchoe fedtschenkoi
CCAGATGATGTCAACCTCTCTACAATTACTGGGAAGCCCGCGCAGAGAAACAGCAGGGAACTTGGGAGACGTAGTGACGGCTTCAACTCCACATGAAGGGGCACCATGTACTTCAAATCCATGGGGCAGAGGACCGCGATCTCTAGCACCATGGTACGGAGGACCAGAAGCTCCAACACCATAAAAAGGAGGGCCGTAAGCTCCAGAACCACGCGAAGGAGGATAATGAGCCCCAAAATCATGTGAAGGGTAAGCTTGAGCCCCATACCTATAGGAAGGGTCACCGTATGCCCCATAGATATATGGATGGGAAACAGGTGGTACAGAGTCATGCGGACGGAGTCCCCGTGATCGAATCCTGTAGCTATCACGGGGTCTTTCCGCCAAATCTCTTGGTGCTGGATCTGTAACAACAGAACTGGCCGTAGAGTCTATTGCAAATCCTTTAGTATGATCTCTTGTGATTGGTTCTCTTCTCCATGTAAAATTCCGTTTTGGTAGGGCAAATCTTTGATCATAAGAACTGGTGCTGTGACTGCTGTCCTGGTAAAACCCCTCCCAACCAGATCCATTCTTTACCTTTCCCATTCCTAATACAATATCCCATTCAGAATGAAAACCCCGCTGACATTACAGAGCTTGTGATACTCGAGTCCTTTGATGTTATGAGCTCTTGGAATGAGGCCATAAAATTCTGCGATAAGAAAGTTCAAGAATGACAGTCACCCCTACCTGAACGCAAAGTTTACGAAGACAACCCTACAATAACAGTAATAATTAATCTCTGGGACAGCTAATGAGTAAAGATTTTTTGTTTCTGGAATTTTTTTAAAAAAAACAAAACAAAACAAAAAGCTGATTTGGGCACTAAAGCATGCATTTGATTTTACAATCGCATTTTATAGATGCAAGCATGTTACCAGTCAATGTACCTCACTAGTTGCATACAAATTATCGTTTCAGTCCCTTTACAGATTTTAAGATTCAAAGCATAAATTCAAAAAACTCAGTATTAGACTGCGTTCTGGTGATACCAGCACTGCGCACCGGATGGGAGACTCTGTGATTCATGTTGTTGAGGTTTCAAAAATAATCAATAACAAAAAGACAAGAAGGATAATCGGATTTTTTTTCTTCAAAACTATACCTTTTCCTTTGTTCACTATCTTTTCTATGCTCGCTGTTGGTTTTTTATCCAGTCTACCCTACTTTTAGATCTTCGTTGTTGCATAGAGATCTTCGCAAAAACAATCTTCGTGATTTGATATAGCGAAGTTCTTCTTTTAGCCAATCTTTGTTGTTCTAAACAACGAACTTCTCCAATATAAAAGATAGAATAAAAGGTAGAATAGAAGATCTTCGCAGTTTAAAATAACGAAGATAAAATAAAATATAGGACAAGAGATAGTCGTTTTAGATAACGAAAAAAAATAATTATCTTTATTGTTTCAAATAACGAAGATTATTAGTTTCATCTTTGTTGTATCAAATAGCGAAGAATGAAGTGGAAGCCATCTAGGCGGATAATAGGGCAAAGGACACGATCTCTATGATCATCGTTGTGGTAAAAGTAGGGCAAAATAGATAAAAAATCAAGAGCGGAGGCAGAAAAGATAGAAAATGAAGGTAAAATAGCAATTTTGAAATTGTTTCCAACACAAAATTAAGCGACACCTTCAGGCTTTGTTCCCGAGTTTAGAGAGGATTTGGAGGGGATGGAGGAAAAATATAACAAAATTACTAAATTGCCTTTACGTTGAGATAAATTAAGGGGTACATGAGGGTAAAATCGTCATTTGCACCCTTTTATTTCCCATCCCTTCCCCTCTCATCCCTCCAATTTGGGAGGACGGGAAAGGAAATGGGGTTCTATCCTCCCAAATCCCTCCAAGCCCATCCTTAAAAAAAACTCAGAAACAACACATTTCATTCCCTTTCCCTCCCCTCCCTCTCATTCCCTTACTCTCCTAAAATCAACTCAGGAACACTACCTCAGTCATCAGGAAAAAAACAGAGAGACGCATCAATCGAGTCACTTAAAATCTTCCAAGAAAATCACATACAGAAGCGAATAATCACGCCTCACTGGATCGGCAAGGGCATCCTAAGCATATCACTAGATTCTTGTAGCTAGCTACTGATATTGAAAATCACGAAAGAAAATGAGAAGGAAAGTCGGGCTTACAGCAGAAATTGAGACACTCGCAGTGCGTGTCGCTTCGTCAGATGAAACTGCGTACCATACCGCTACCGACAACTCTTTGAGGAAGAGGAGGCGACGGTTGATCTTGATACCTGCGAAACAAAACCCTAATTTTGTAATTTAAAATAAATAAATAATTAAAACAAAGAAAATAAAAAAGAAAAAAATAAATTTAAAAGATGATGATGCATTCAATTCAAACTCCTCCCATTTTCAAAATATACATTGATGGTTATCTGGGGTGTTATTCGATAAAAGTAATTGTGTAATAATACTATATGAGAAAGTGATTGGTATAGATATGAATGAGAACATTTTTAATTGTTGAAAAATTTACTTTCGTTAATGTAATCACTTTCATTAACAGCCGCGTATGTTGATATGCATCTACATTAAAATATAAAGACTGCGTTGATCAATAATAGCATACATGTCTTTATAAAGTTTTTTTTTAAAACGAGTTCATCGGACATAAGAGAATTGCCCGGAAATAAGACAGTTCATCGCAGAGAAGATAGTTAATTGGAGAGAACCCGCTAGAAAAGCAACACTTTAATATTAGTTTTTGAAAAAGTGAGGAATATATAAAAAAATTAGAAGTCTCTCGCAGATTCATATATCATTTAGATACCATATCGATAAGGAATGATTCACATCTTCAAAATATTTATTAAGAATGAAAAAAGTAAATTTTCGTTTCACTAAACGCTTAACATAATATGAAATCACCTCTTAATAGAATCCAATAAAAGCAACAAAAACATGTATTCGGATAAGGTGAGTTTTTCTTCTTTTCTTTGCACAAGTTTTTTCTTTCAGATTTTATTCTTAATTACTTGGAGCTATTCGGTCTGGCAGTTGCAAAATTGACGGTGTGGTATTTTCACTCTCCATAAGCGAGATGTATGATAAAAGTCAATCAAAATTTAGAACAGGTAAGACTGAGATTGAACACAAGGAGTGCTGAGCTTATCTTACCACTGCAATCGTAGTACTTATCTATTCAGTTGTTGACCATAAGTTGATGGTGCTTAGAGATTCAAATAAACTAGTCCTACGATGTACTTCTCTTAACTACCATACAAATACTACTCATCCTAATAAGCCAACCTCATAATCTTTGTTAGATGGTCTGCTAGTAAGATTAACATGCATACTTAGAATGAACTTAAGCCAACACAATTTCACTTCATGTTGACATCATATACTAAGCATGATAATAAGGTACGTATTAATGGAATTCACCAGCATATGTTTACCTGAATCAGGAGTTCAGCATAGCGACCTTATCCCATCCTTCCTTCCATTGTAGACTAGTTCTCATACAGAGTATGAGTTCTCATTTTCCACTCATAGAAGTTAATACAATAAAAATACAATAACAGGTTAATATGAAAGTAAACTTTCTTGGATACATAATCTTTACATGATAGATAGGGCACGTAACCTCTAGAACTTGAGTTCACTATTCATTAGTGGTCTCAAGTTGAGCCACGAAAAGAGGAGAGTCATCACAAAAACAATAACTACACTACAAACCAAATCTAATGTAGAGAAAGAGGCTCTTTGTATGATATGGACAAGTGGAAGAATGAAATGTATGTTCAAATGTGTCAAATGACGTGTAAGTAGGCCCCTTTTATACTGGTAGAGGGGTTGACTTTCAGAGCTTTTAAGAGGGAGAGTCATCTTCTCTAAGAATCCTCCTTAAAAAAGACTGTGATTTTCACTTTATTCGATCAAGTCGAATGAAGGCTATTTCGTTTACTCAGTCGAATAAGGGTATTCAGACCGAGTAGAATCTCGTGTTATTTTCTATTCGGACCCAGTGAATAGCATTAAATGCAACTCGGTCCGAGTGGATGCTAGATCATTTTGCTACTCGGTCCGATCAGAGGGCAATAAATGCCCTTACTCGGTCCAAATGGAATTTTCTCCTTCGACTGATTAGGTCGAGTAAAGCTTTATTTAGCCTTATTCGGTTGAGTACAACTTATTTGATAATGGTATTGAGTCGATTAAAGTGGTTGTAGGTTGATTTTGTTTGTTTTGTCTTCTTTTTACTCCTTTTGCATTCCACTCACTTTGTAGCCATTTTGTGTGAAATGAGGCTGAAATACTCGAAAATGGTGTCAAACGGTTTGAGAATAAACTCAAATTGCTAAGAAACTGAGCCTTAAATAGGTCATATTTTTGCCGATCAAAATTCCACACTTAGAATTTGTTCATTTCGAATAAACAATAAAGAATAAATTAACCATAAGGGAAAATATAACTAAGATATCCAGTTTAGTCCAATGAGTATTTTTTTCTCTTTGCTCCTCACTTATTATCCTAAAAATAAAAAATTAAAATTCTAACTCACTGTCATAGGAATCACAAATGCATTTAATTATGCATCAAGCATGTAAACCCTTAGGTGCCTCTAGTGGACGAGTTATACTCTCGTTAGAGTTTTCTTGTATTGGATTACCTACAAATCCCCTTTTTGTTGACATAAGATGGATGACTTAAAACCTTTAGTCTATACTTCAAAAATTTAATAGCCCTGTTTGCCAAAATGATTTTTGGTATTTGAGATATATTTTTTTTTCTAAGAGAATGAGCCTTCATTAGACCTAATCGATATAAAGGTTAGAAACTTTACTTTTAAAAGTTTTTTTGACTTTCACTGAAATTACTTAGTTGAAGATGATCAAATTATTCCAAACAGTCATAAGGAGTTTAATATTTTTGTATAAGAGGGTCCTTCTCAAATCTTTATTTTTATTACTTGAATGAAAAATTAAATTATGAAGATGAACCAAAATATTCTCAAGTTTTATGCTGAACCGGATTTTGGCCTGTGACCTTTCTCCATTTTAAATATCTCTAACTGACTTTCGGCCTTTCTTTTTTTAAATTTTTAGGAAAATTTTCACCCCTCCCCCCTTTCAGAAGGATTTATTTTAGATATGGAGCCTTGAAATTTTGAAATCATCTGACACTTAAAATTTGGCAATGTTTATAAATTTTTTTTTTAAAAAAATTTTCAAGCAAGTTATTCAAAGTAGGATTTTGGATCACCTAAAAATATATAATTCATTTGGTTTTAAAATTTTATGACCAGTGCCCACTAGTTGCAAATTATTAATCATCTAAAACTTTTATTTTCTAAAAAACTAAGTGCCAAAATTTAAGTCTCATGAGAAATCATAATATCGAGTCAAACAAAGTTCAAGCATCCGTAACATAAAACAAATCAATTAAAAAGTCAAAAATATAGAAATAAGTGCCAAAATTTAAGTCTCATGAGAATTTTGAGGAACTATTTGTAGTGGAGAGGACCTGTGGAATATTCAATGAATTTTGATGGCTCATCTTCGGACAATATCTTTTTCTGACGAAGATAGGCCATGTCTAACTTGTATGGACCAGGAGTTGGTTCAATATGATCAAAGATAAATCCCAGATGTTTAGCTAGGAAGTTGATGATTCTACCTCCTCCCAAACCCCTTAGAAAATTATCTTGAGCTTGAACCCATAAGCGGCATTCCATACTTTTGAAAAGGTCTTGGGTCCTCCCTTTGTGGATTTGATACATAAATGTGAGATCACCCCAATCAATAATAGCCAATGCTTCATTCCGAATTGTGAATGTTCTTAAAACAAATTGATGTGTCAACACAAATTTAAGATTTCTTATCAAACTTTCTTTTGCATCAATTTTGTATTTGCTTCCTGTAAATTATCACTAGAACTCAGAAGCCTCGTTAAATCCAACTAGTTTTGCATTAGCCTCCCCAATTTTGAACATACGGTTGAATAGTTTGCGTAACCTGAAATGACCTATTGCCCATTTGAAATTCTCAGCAGTCATTAGCAATTTCTAGTAATGAGTGGAACCCCATGTAACATGCATGCATATATTCTTTCTAGTAATTTGCTAATGAAGTCAAGAGATGCCCGTTCCATAAAGTTTGTAACAGTCTCGCGTAAGCCTAGCCTGTTAAGGGTCTCATCATCCCAAGCTTTATCGACAAAGACTCTTTTACAATGAACGAGCTTGTAAAGTTTCTCTAAATTAAAGCTAGAGAAGAATACCTTTGATTGATCAGGTATTCTGATATCATTGCGCTTTAAGTTTATGATACAAAGCTCTAGTAGCGGATTGAACACTCAACCTGCTCATCTCAAAGTTGATAACATATTGGTAGTAGGAGCGGATTTGACAAATGACTATGTAAACAATTTTAAGTTTATGTTTATATTTTAGTTTGCTAAATCTATAATTTCGGAACCCATACGTGAGATGTAACGGCGTCGCTTGGAGTCCGTTCATGCTGTGTGTTATCATAACTCTTCTTCATCCGCCACTGCAAATCGATTCCTAATTCCGTCCAAACCCTAACCCTAATTTCATATCTCTGCACGATCATATCCCCAATTTCGACGCAATGGAAGACGAGGATGTTCAATTCGTCGACGCGCCCGATGATTTTCCCTTCTACGATTGCGTCGACTTCGACGCCGACGCCGGCGGCGACCAATCTCGGCATTCTGCCACCGCGTCGGCCACTGATCAGATCGCGGAAGAAGATTCTGTAGATCAGATTTCATCCGATTTCAACAAGTCTCCAGCTTCGACCCTCCGGCGACGATCGCAACGCAGCTTGGATGAGTCCGGGTCTGGATCGCAGGTGATTTCCGCAACCGGTTCGGTTCCGGATTTCAAGTCGGGTGCGAGGGGGAGGAGGTACCGGCGTTTTAGAAATGTGAGGCAGCAGGAGAAGAAATCTGAGCAGACGCAGTCGAGTCGCCTCCACCCGATCGCCCCCTTCACCCCTCCCCACGTGGCCATGTCGGACGCAGTGGTGGCCGGCTACTTCATCCCCAAGGGCAGCCACGTGATCCTCAGCCGCATGGGGCTGGGGCGCAACCCTGATGTCAGGGAGGAACCCCTCAAGTTCAAGCCTGAGCGCCACTTGGCCAGTGGCGCTGAAGTGGTGCTGACCGAGCAGAACCTGAGGTTCATCTCGTTCAGCACCGGGAGGCGTGGCTGTGTTGCAGCCACCCTAGGGTCTTGCATGACTGTGATGCTGCTGGCGAGGCTGCTTCAAGGGTTCGAGTGGAGCGCCCCGGGCGGGGCGGAGAAGGTGGACTTGAGGGAGTCGGTGGAGGATCTGTTCATGGCTACGCCGCTGGCGGCCAGGGCTGTGCCGAGGCTGCCTGTCCATCTATATCAAGCAGCCGTTTAGAGACATGCAGGCAGCAGCCTTATGGCTTTTACCTATTTTAATTTGGGTCATTAAGTCTCGGCTTGATTCCCCTTTCAGAATATATATGTTTTCATGTGCTGGCATTTTGTTTTCATGAATCAAAAATGGAAAAACACCAAAATGGTTTGATTAATTAATCTCGCATTTGTCCAAGAAAAAGTTGGATTCAGGAATAGGCAGCGCAATTATTTGCTGGCAATAAAACGACACCGTTTTATGTTCAGCTATTTATCTCAGGGCAACCAACAACGCAACATCTCCAACTTGCTATCAAGGAAAAGAGGTGAAAGAATTTGTGAAAAAAGTGCGAGTGAATATAGGAAACAAAAGACTCAAACGGTGATTTGAAAAGAAATTAAGAAAGAAAGCCAATGGAGACAAGGGAAAACAACCAAGAAAATTAGCTGAAAATGAATATGTGAATCATATAGTGAGTTCCCTTGCATCTAAACTGCTGGTTACTAAATAGGTAATATCACGTGATTTATTCCGATTTTCTGTATTTGACAGAACGTTGAGATGCCACCAAATGTACCATATCATGGTTGTCTGAAGACAGATTAGAAGTTGGTTTCACAAGTGCAAAAGCAACGCACTCTCTGAAATGACGATATTTATTGAAACTATACTGACCTTTGTAAGTTATATATATATATACATATATCTTTTACTAATTTTTAATTTTAATACAGGACGTAGATTTGTCTCAAATTTCTATCGATGACACTAATCCACCTACATCTGGAATTGAAATGTCTGCTGTAAATAGGTCTACTACAGAAACACTTAAGAAGATTTGTCATATTTAAGATGTTTGTGTATGGAGTTTGTGAGAAGAGTTGTAGTAATATTTAAGATGCATGTATATGTAGATTTTGAGGAGATTTTTCACATTTAAGCTGCTTGTGTATGCACTTTTTAGCAGATTTTTCATATTTAAGCTGTTGTGTATGCAGTTTGTGAGCAGATTTGTCGTATTTAAGATTCCTGTTTATGCAGATTTTGAGCAGATTTTTCACATTTAATTAAGCTGCTTGTGTATGCAATTTTTGAGCAGATTTGTCATACTTAAGATGTTTGTGTATGCAGTTTGTGAACAGAGTTGTCGTATTTAAGATGCATGTGTATGCATATTTTGAACAGATTTTTCACATTTAAGCTGCTTGTGTATGCAATTTTTTAGCAGGTTTTTCATATTTAAGCTGCTGTGTATACAGTTTGTGAGTAGATTTGTCATATTTAAGATGCCTCTATATGCAGATTTTGAGCAGATTTTTCCCATTTAAGCTGCTTGTGTATGCAATTTTTTAGCAGGTTTTTCATATTTAAGCTGCTGTGTATACAGTTTGTGAGTAGATTTGTCATATTTAAGATGCCTCTATATGCAGATTTTGAGCAAATTTTTTATATTTAAGCTGTTGTGTATGCAATTTTTGAGCAGTTTTATCATATTTCAGCTGTTCAATTATGCATATTCTGAGCAGATTTGCTATAATAATTTAAGAATTTTGAACGACAGTTGAAACCTGATATATTGATGAGCTAGTTTTTCAACATCTATGCCATAGTGAATGAAAACTCACCTTTACAAGTCACATCAATAAAGTATCTTGATTTTCTTTAACAGAATTTTCATTGACAAAACACTACTGTATTACATAATAAAAATTTCTGTAAATCTATTTCATTCAGTCACATTGAATACATGAAACCGTCTTATATAATAAAAAGAATTCCTGAACTCATTGGGACTATGCAAAACCACACGTTGATTTAAATTTACCAATGATAATGTGATATACTGTGCACGAAATGAGTTCACTGAACTGCTGTCTTCTTAATTCATTTTATAATGAAGGTTGTCCTCGCCTCAATTGTCATCTCCACATGCTGCTCAAATTTTCCTTTTCCAAATTCTGGCATATATACTGTAAAAAAATTGACCGTGAATAAATGAGCATGTAACCCATCTCAGATTTATTAATAATATGAATAATGAGATGTCTAATAAAACAAATCAATAGCATGCGTAATAAAATTCTCAAGTTAAGTTTAGGATTTGTTAATTCTCTATTATGTGTGTGAATAAGCATGTATATGCCACATTTGACTAAAACAACATTTCAAAACATAACCAGGATCAAAGCTGACATTAATCATCAAAACAGCAGTATCCTATAGTTAAAAGGCATCAGACAAGTGGCAGTGCAGCCTCTACTTCAAACTTGAAACCGGGGTGCATTATGTTGCACCAAGTTTATTTTGGGCTGGTGCACCTCATATACTATTTTCCAATACACTTCCATCCTCACAACTATATTCTCTGATATCTGAGTGGAATAAGAATCTACATGAATTTTTCTGGCTCCATACAACTCGCCCACCATATCACGCCAATAAAAAGAAAATTATAAAAAGATTGTTTCATTTCAAACCTTCTAACTCATTCAACAAGAAGGATATCAAAACACTATTAAATCACCCAGCAATGACAGCCATAACTATTTCATCATCTGTAAACCTTCAAATAAAAAAAAGTGGAAAACAAAGAACTGATTAAGCTTAAGCTAGCGTTCCGACTGCAAAGTCTCATAAGGGTTTCAACTTCTCAACACTTCCTGCTCAACGAAATAAATTGACATCTTACCGAATTGCAGAAGGCAGAAGTAAGGACTGCCGTCTTCACCCACAACAATTCAATTGGACAGTGTAGCAAAATTTCAGGTTCCCCAGTTTTTGACCTAAATCTGAAAATGACAAACCTAATTTATTTTTTAAATTGGATAATCAGAAATCAATAAGAGAGCATGAAAATATTGAGAAAATGAATTGCTCATAAGAGAAGACAAACGATTTCAATTGCGGAAAGTCAACAGCTCGATAGGCGGACTGAAGCAGAAATTGGTCTGGAAGAGAGTCGCGGGAGAAAACTACATGAAAAGAAAGAATGAGCATGTAACCTGACCTAGGTTGAACACAAAATAGTATCATTTTATTTTTAGCAGCAAATAGCTGCGCTGTCTAGGATCTGAATCCGGAAAAATTAATATGACGCTTAATTAAAAAAGTAAGACGTGAGAATATTTTAATAAATATAAAAAATAAAAAACTTATTTAACAATATATTACTATATTCAGACACAAAAATGATTAGGATGGAAGAAATATTACTATTATTCTTTTATAATATTAACAGCATGTTTCAATCTTGTACTAATTCAACTAAAATTTTGTTGGTAAATTAAAAGTTTTTTGATAATTATACTGATACATATTTTAAACGTCCGGAATTCAAAAGAAATGAACATTTATTATGAAAAATCGGGCTGTTATATCATATGAGATTTGTGTCATGTCAACTATATTTCATAAATCTATTTTTCATAAACCTTTCATAAATATTAAATAAACTTTCCTACAACTTTATACAAGATCCACAAAAGTAAAAAAACATAACATAAATGACACTTGTAAAATGCCGTAAAAGTCCGTCTCAAATTGAATAAAAACAAATTAAACAGTACGCAACGTTTATAAATAAAGAAGTTACTTTAAAATACTTGTGACATTACAAGATGTCATTTTTAATCTTAAAATATCATGTGTACATTTTACTTGACGCTTTATAATTGCACATGTCTATAGTAATATTTATGAGAGAAGGACGACTTACCACCCACCTCCCTTAGATGGAGTGACAATTGATTACACACAATGTCTCAAAACGCAAACCTATACATATTGTGAGTTGCTGTCCCATACTATATTTGCAAACTTTTAAGGCCACGTTTGGTAGCCGGTATGAGATTAGGGAGTATTATTTGTATCGGGATTAATTATTTCACCTAGTTTGTAGGAATTATTAATCCTGATTTTAAAGAGTAAGATCTATACTAGGGATAAATAATACTTATCCTAATAGTGAACCAAACGTACCACATCGGTATTAATTATCTTATCCCATTGTTAATACATGCTACCAAATGGGGGCTAAGGAGTTTTTGTGAGGAGAGACAAAATCGTTAACAATCCCTACACTTTCATCGCTAAAGGCCACAGTTTCGAAACTAAAAATCACTGTTTGCTGTTAATTATGAAAACTTCCACATGCTTATAATCCCGTATTTATGGTCGGCTGGAAGAAAACTCACACATGAAAGCATTTTGGTGCTGTCAAATGTAAATACACATGATTATGGTCCGACAACAGGCAAACATCCACGGTGAGAGGACACTGCTCTCGTTGTATTCAAATGATTGATGAATTTCCAACGTGCCCATAACGCAAGAAAGCGAGAGCATGATTTCCATGCGTTATTCATTACCTACAAGTCGTCTCTATTGTTGCTATCTCAAGAAGCATGAAGCAGCATCCTGGAATGGTACACCCTACTTTGGACTAGTGGGGGATACAAGATTTTTTTTTTCGGAGAGCAAAATTACTTAATTAAAATTTTGTTGGAATTTGAGGGGGTGAAAGTAAAAATTTAGTTAAAATTATGCATATAAAATTATTTTTTATATATATAAATTTTTTTTATTTTTTATTTTACATAGAAATAAATAATTTATGTGAGATTTGGGGCGGCCTACCCATCACACCTAGTGCCACTGCTTTGGACTACACCTTGCTAGCTTATTAGGGCTTTTTATTAATTACAAGAGAAAAAAACAAGAGAAAGGATTCAACTGTGATATGGATTCAACTGTGATATGATTAGTATAAAAAAAAATACGATTTGCCCTCTTTCATTCCCGCGTGTATATATAGCTTCACAACCTGCTCATATACTGCATATGCATGCACTTCAACCCTAAACCTAAACCAACAAGTGTGCGAATCCTCTATCCTCCACAAAAATGGGGATAGTAGTCATTTCCATGGCTTCCTCGCTCTTCTCATTCTACACCTCCACCGCCGCCTCAAGCCCGTACACCACCGCCCCCTTCTCTGTCGTTCTTTTCCTCATCCTCTCATTCTACCTCCTCAACACCTTCTTAAAAATGTCACTTAAATCGCATAAACGCCAGAGACGCCTTCCGCCCGGCCCCGCACCTTGGCCGATCATCGGAAACCTCCCCTAAATGCTCATGTCCCGCCCCACCTTCCGCTGGCTCCACGCCGTCCTGGAGGAGATGGGCAACAACATAGGCTGCGTCCGCATTGGCAGCGTCCATCTCATCCCGGTGACCTGCCCTAAAATCGGCCTCGAGTTCTTGAAAGAGCAAGACGCTACGTTCGCGTCGAGGCCCAAGACCATGGCCTCCAGCATTTTCAGCAGGAACTACTTGACGGTCGTATTCCCTCCGAACGGGGAGCAGTGGAGGAAGATGAGGAAGGTGCTGAAGTCCGAGATCCTGTCCCCGGCCAGGCACAAGTGGATGCACGACAAGCGGACCGAGGAGGCCGACAACTTGGTCAAGTACGTCTACCACCAGAGCCTCAACGGAAGCGTGGATATAAGGTCCGCCACCAGGCATTACGCGGCAAATGTGATAAGAAAGATGGTGTTCAACAAGAGGCATTTCGGCCAGGCCACCCATGATGGAAGCCCCACTGCGGCCGAGGAGGAGCACGTCGCCGCCATTTTTCTCTCTCTAAAATATGTATACTCCTTTTGCATCTCGGATTACTATCCCTTCTTGGAAGGCCTGGATTTGGATGGGCACGAGAAGTACGTGAAGGAGGCCTACAAGATGACCAACAAGTACCATGACCCGATCATTGACGAAAGGATTCGGCAATGGCAGCAAGATGATGGCCACAAGGAGCCACAGGACCTTCTTGATGTCATGATCTCCCTCAAGGATTCTAATGGCCGGACCCTCTTATCCTCAGAAGAGATAAAAGCTCAGACCGCTGTAAGATCTTCGTGTTGTTTTGTACCACCCCTCGATGAATACTTTTTCATTTAACTCACACACATCTCAACCAAGAGGTATTCGCGCGAGAGATTCCAATAGGATTATCCGTCTCAATCATCATTATTGTTATCATTTGATTTTTCTATTATTTTTATTTATGTGCTTCAAAAATTTAGTAAAAGTTGATAATGAACTGACTGCAGGAGTTGATGCTAGCAGCAATGGACAATCCATCGAATGCGATCGAATGGGCCATGGGAGAAATGATAAACCAGCCGGAGCTCCTCAAAAAGGCGGTGGAGGAGCTTGACAGGGTGGTGGGGAGAGAGAGACTAGTCCAAGAATCCGACCTCCCCCAGCTAAACTTCGTCAAGGCGTGCGCGAGGGAGGCCTTCCGCCTCCACCCGATCGCCCCCTTCACCCCTCCCCACGTGGCCATGTCGGACGCAGTGGTGGCCGGCTACTTCATCCCCAAGGGCAGCCACGTGATCCTCAGCCGCATGGGGCTGGGGCGCAACCCTGATGTCAGGGAGGAACCCCTCAAGTTCAAGCCTGAGCGCCACTTGGCCAGTGGCGCTGAAGTGGTGCTGACCGAGCAGAACCTGAGGTTCATCTCGTTCAGCACCGGGAGGCGTGGCTGTGTTGCAGCCACCCTAGGGTCTTGCATGACTGTGATGCTGCTGGCGAGGCTGCTTCAAGGGTTCGAGTGGAGCGCCCCGGGCGGGGCGGAGAAGGTGGACTTGAGGGAGTCGGTGGAGGATCTGTTCATGGCTACGCCGCTGGCGGCCAGGGCTGTGCCGAGGCTGCCTGTCCATCTATATCAAGCAGCCGTTTAGAGACATGCAGGCAGCAGCCTTATGGCTTTTACCTATTTTAATTTGGGTCAATAAGTCTCGGCTTGATTCCCTTTCAGAATATATATGTTTTCATGTGGTGGCATTTTCTTTTCATGAATCAAAAATGGAAAAAACACCAAAATGGTTTGTTTAATTAATCTCGCATTAGTCCTAGGAAAAGTTGGATTCAGATCATAGGCAGCGCAGCTACTTGAAACGATACCGTTTTGTGTTCAGTTATTTGTCTCGGGGCAGCGTAACGATGCAACACCCTCCAACTTGCTATCAAGGAAAAGAGGTGAAAGGATTTGTGAAAAAAGTGCGAGTGACTACAGGAAACAAAAGACTCAAACAGTGGTTTGAAAAGAAATTCAGAAAGAACGCCAATGGAGACATGCGAAAACAGCCAAGAAAATTAACTGAAAATGAATATGTGAATCATATAGTTAGTTCCCTTGCATCTGAGGTCTGAACTACTGGTTACTAAATAGGTAATATCGTGTGATTTATTTCCGATTTTTGGTACTTGACAGAACGTTGAGATGTCACCAAATGTACTACGGTTTTCTGTAGACAAATTAGAAGTTGGTTTCACAAGTGCAAAAGCAACACTCTTAGAAATGACGATGGTAAATTCATTTCTCGAAACTATACTGACCTTTGTTAGCTATATATATACATATATCTTTTACTAATTTTTAATTTTAATATAGGACGTAGATTTGTCTCAAATTTCTATCGATGAAACTAATCTACCTACATCTGGAGTTGAAATGTCTGCTGTAAATAGGTCTACTACAGAAACACTTCAGAAGATTTGTCATATTTAAGATGTTGTGTATAAAGTTTGTGAGTAGATTTGTCGTATTTAAGATGCTTCTATATGCAGACTTTGAGCAGATTTTTTATATTTAAGTTGTTGTGTGTATGCAGTTTTTGAGCAGTTTTATCATATTTCATATGTTCAAATATGCATATTCTAAGCAGATTTGCTATAATAATTTAAGAATTTTGAACGATAGCTGAAACCTGATATATTGATGAGCTAGTTTTTCAACATCTATGCCATAGTGAATGAAAACTCACCTTTACAAGTCACATCAATAAAGTATCCTGATTTTCTTTAACAGAATTTTCATTGACAAACACTACTGTATTACATAATAAAAATTTCTGTAAATCTATTTCATTCATTCACATTGAATACATGAAATCGTCTTATATAATAAAAAAAATTCCTGAACTCATTGGGACTATGCAAAACCACACGTTGATTTAAATTTACCAATGATAATGTGATATACTGTGCACGAAATGAGTTCACTGAACTGCTGTCTTCTTAATTCATTTTATAATGAAGGTTGTCCTCGCCTCAATTGTCATCTCCACATGCTGCTCAAATTTCCTTTTCCAAAGTTCTGGCATATATACTGTAAAAAAAATTGACCGTGAATAAATGAGCATGTAACCCATCTCAAAGTTATTAAGAATATGAACAATGAGATGTCTAATAAAACAAATCCATAGCATGCGTGATAAAGTTCTCAAGTTAAGAATTCTTATTTTAGGATTTGTTAATTCTCTATTATGTATGTGAAAAAGCATGTATGTGCCACATTTGACTAAAACAACATTTCAAAACATAACCAGGATCAAAGCTGACATTAATCATCAAAACAGCAGTATCCCATAGTTAAAAGGCATCAGACAAGTGGCAGTGCAGCCTCAACTCCAAACTTGAAACCTGGGCACCAAGTTTATTTTGGGCTGGTGCACCTCATACTATTTTTTCAAATACACTTCCATCCTCACAACTATATATATTATTTGATATCTGAGAGGAATAAGAATCTACATGAATTTTTGTGGCTCCATACAACTCGCCCACCGTATCACACCAATAAAAAGAAAATTATAAAATGACCATTTCATTTCTAACTCATTCAACAAGAACGATATCAAAACACTACTAAATCACCCAGCAATGACAGCCATATCTATTTCATCATCTGTAAACCTTAGAATAAATATAAAGAGTGGAAAACAAAGATCGAACTGATTAAGCTCAAGCATTCCGACAGCAAAGTCTCCTAAGGGTTTCAACTTCTCAACACACTTCTTGCTCAACGAAATAAATCGAAATCTTACCGAACTGCAGAGGGCGGAAGAAAGAACTGCCGTCTTCAGCCACAACGATTCAATCGGACAGTGCAGCAAAATTTCAGGTTCACCAGTTTTCGACTTAAATCTGAAAATGACAAACCTGATTTATTTTTTAAATTGGACAATCGGAAATCAATAAGAACATAAAAATATTTAGAAGATGAATTGCTGATAAGAGAAGAAAAACGATTTCAATTGCAGATAATCAATAGCACGCTCGACAGGTGCACGGAAACAGAAATTGGCCGGGAAGAGGGTCGCGGGAGAAAACTGCAGGAAAAGAAAGAATGAGCACGTAACCTGACCTAGGTTGAACACAAAATAGCTAGTGTCATTTTATTTTTAGCAGCAAATAGCTGCGCTCTCTGGGATCTGAATCCGGAAAAATTAATATAACGCTTAATTACAAAAGTAAGACGTGAGAATATTGTAACATATATAAAAAATAAAAAAGTTTATTTAACAATATATTACTTTACTGAGACATAAAAATGTTTAGGATGGAAGAAATATTACTATTATTCTTTTATAATATTAACAGCATGTCTTAATCAATTACTAATTCAACTAAAATTTTGTTGGTAAATTAAAAGTTCGTAGATAATTATACTGGTACATATTTTAAACGTCCGAAATTCAAATGAAATGAACATTTATTATGAAAAATCAAGGGCTTCGAATATAGATTTGTATTATATTATATGAGACAAGTATTGGTACCCGTCGTTCCGACGGATTTGGTTCGGTTCTGTTGGAGAAAAATTAAAAATTGAATCAAATTATTAGAACAAAAATTTGAAACTGAAATTTAAAACCGATCCAAACCGATCAATTACAAACCGAACCGAACCAACCTGTTTCAAACCAAACCGAGCCAACTGGGATCGATCGAACCGAACCGTATCCGTCGTTCCGACGGATTTGGTTCGGTTCTGTTGGAGAAAAATTAAAAATTGAATCAAATTATTAGAACAAAAATTTGAAACTGAAATTTAAAACCGATCCAAACCGATCAATTACAAACCGAACCAAACCAACCTGTTTCAAACCAAACCGAGCCATCTGGGATCGATCGAACCGAACCGAACCGATCCGATCAGACCGAACCGAACCGATCCGATCAGACCGAACCGAACGACCCGAACCGACCGACCCGAACCGAACCGACCCGACCCGGATGGAGCGACGCTCCCATCCTATTCTGTTATTATAGTAGATTTGTGTCATGTCAACTTAATATTTCATAAATCTATTTTTCATAAACCTTTCATAAATACTAAATAAACTTTCCTACAACTTTATACAAGATCCACAAAAGTAATAAAACATAACATAAATGACACTTGTAAAATGCCGCAAAAGTCCGACTCGAATTGAATAAAAACAAATTAAACAATACGCAACGTTCATAAATAAAAAAGTTACTTTAAAATACTCGTGATACTACAAGACATCAATTATAATCTTTAAACATCGTATGTAGATTTTACGCGACACTTTATAAGCAGTGCCGGCTAAGGCTCTGTGCGAGTCGATCAACCGCACAGGGCCCCAACCAAATTAAGGCCCCAAAATTTTAGAAATTAACCCAACCAATTTTAAAAAGTCCAAATATTAAATTTTAAGGTGCAAAATCCAACGACCTAAGTAAAGTTAAATGAGTTTTACTTCATAATTTTCACTTGAGAACACAATTTACTTAAATATACGACTACACATATGAAAATTCAACACACCAGTGATGTGGGATAAAGAAAAAATACAAATAATAAGAAATAGAGTCATTTATTCTCAAATTTTTTTACACGCCCCCTGAATGATTGAGCCGGCCCTGTTAAAAAGCACACGTCTACAATAATATTTATGAGAGAAGGACAACTTACCACCGACCTGCCTTGGATGGGGTGACAATGATTACACACAATGTCTCAAAACCAGTGTTCTAATAGGCGTCAGCCGTCCTACGCAGTTAGTTTGGGGTCTAGCGATTAATCGGCTAGATGGGGGTTAGGTGAAAGGATTAATCGGATGATTAGGCGGAATTATATATTAATAATATATTTAATAATTAATTATAAAATTATACCTATAAAATTTAATTATTTTAAAAATAAAATATATAAAATAATTAGACGCTAGGTGCTAGGCGTGGCATTTTTAAAACGCACAGAGACTAATCGGACGCCTAGGCGGCTAAACGGCCTTTTAGAACAGAGCTCAAAACACAAACCAATTCATATTATGAGTTGCTTTCACATATTATATTTCCAAACGTTAAAGAGTTTTTGTGAGGAGGGACAAAATCGTTAACAATCCCTACACATTCATCGCTAAAAGCTACAGTTTCGAAACTAAAAATCATTGTTCGCTGTTAATTATGGAAACTTCCACATGCTTAATTATCAATCCCGTATTTATGGTCGGCGGGAAGAAAACTCGCACATGAAAGCATTTTGGTGCTGTCAAATGTAAATACACATGATTATGGTCCGACGACAGGCAAACATCCACGGTGAGACTGTGACACTGCTCTCCTTGTATTCAAATGATTGATGAATTTCCAACGTGCCCATAACGCAAGAAAGCGAAACACGTACGTAGTGAGCTTGCATGATTGCGATGCGTTATTCATTACCTACCTATCGTCTCTATTGTCCTGGAATGGTACACCTTACTTTGGACTACACTTTGCTAGCTTATTAGGGCTTTTTATTAATTACAAGAGAAAGGATTCAACTGTGAGATGATTAGTAAAAAAAAAAAAACGATTTGCCCTCTTTCATTCCCACGTGTATATATAGCGTTACAACCAGCTCATGTACTGCATGCATGCACTTCAACCCTAAACCTAATCCAACAAGTGTGTGAATCCTCTATCCTCCACAAAAATGGGAATAGTAGTCATTTCCATGGCTTCCTTGCTCTTCTCATCCTACACCTCCACCGCTGCCTCAAGCCCTTACACCACCGCCACCTTCTCTGTCGTTCTTTTCCTCATCCTCTCATTCTACCTCCTCAACACCCTCTTAAAAATATCACTTAAATCGCAGAAACGCCCGAGACGCCTCCCGCCCGGCCCCGCACCTTGGCCGATCATCGGAAACCTCCCCAAAATGCTCATGTCCCGCCCCACCTTCCGCTGGCTCCACGCCGTCCTGGAGGAGATGGGCACCAACATAGGCTGCGTCCGCATTGGCAGCGTCCATCTCATCCCGGTGACCTGCCCTAAAATCGGACTCGAGTTCTTGAAAGAGCAAGACGCTACATTCGCGTCGAGGCCCAAGACCATGGCCTCCAGCATTTTCAGCAGGAACTACTTGACGGTCGTATTCCCTCCGAACGGGGAGCAGTGGAGGAAGATGAGGAAGGTGATGAAGTCCGAGATCCTGTCCCCGACCAGGCACAAGTGGATGCACGACAAGCGGACCGAGGAGGCCGACAACTTGGTCAAGTACGTCTACCACCAGAGCCTCAACGGAAGCGTGGATATAAGGTCCGCCACCAGGCATTACGCGGCAAATGTGATAAGAAAGATGGTGTTCAACAAGAGGCATTTCGGCCAGGCCACCCATGATGGAAGCCCCACTGCGGCCGAGGAGGAGCACGTCGCCGCCATTTTTCTCTCTCTAAAATATTTATACTCCTTTTGCATCTCGGATTACTATCCCTTCTTGGAAGGCCTAGATTTGGATGGGCACAAGAAGTACGTGAAGGAGGCCTACACGATGACCAACAAGTACCATGACCCGATCATTGACGAAAGGATTCGGCAGTGGCAGCAAGATGATGGCCACAAGGAGCCACAGGACCTTCTTGATGTCATGATCTCCCTCAAGGATTCTAATGGCCGGACCCTCTTATCCTCAGAAGAGATAAAAGCTCAGACCGCTGTAAGATCTTCGTGTTGTTTTGTACCACCCCTCGATGAATACTTTTTTATTTAACTCACACACATCTCAACCAAGAAGTATTCGCGCGAGGGATTCCAATAGGATTATCTGTCTCAATCATCATTTCATTTCTATTATTTTTATTTATGTGCTTCAAAAATTTAGTAAAAGTTGATAATGAACTGACTGCAGGAGCTGATGCTAGCAGCAATGGACAATCCATCGAATGCGATCGAATGGGCCATGGGAGAAATGATAAACCAGCCGGAGCTCCTCAAAAAGGCGGTGGAGGAGCTCGACAGGGTGGTGGGGAGAGAGAGACTAGTCCAAGAATCCGACCTCCCCCAGCTAAACTTCGTTAAGGCGTGCGCGAGGGAGGCCTTCCGCCTCCACCCGATCGCCCCCTTCACCCCTCCCCACGTGGCCATTGTTGTGCGGAAGCGTGTAATATAACAAGTAAATTATTGAACCGCTAATTGCAACGAATGATTCCCAGGAAAGATTGGGGAGACACAACGGTCTACTTCAGAATATCCAATCTCCTCGACAGAACCACCCTTCAGAATATCCCCAGGTATTCCTAGACAGGATATTCCTATGCAATTAATTGCACAATAACCACTAAAATTATACTACCAAAATAAAAGCTACTAAAACAATAATAAAGGAAGAACACCAAAATTTAACGAGGTTCAGCCAGTGGGGCCTACGTCCTCGGACACCAACACAAAATTTATATTTCACTTCAAGAAATATTACAGAGGGGGAAAGATTATCCTTTAGCTTACTAGAAGATAGTAGCTTAGGATTGGTGTGTATTAGAAGGAGGGAGGGGGTCTCCTTATATATGGTTTTGGAGGGAGCACAGCACCCCCTCCCAAGCGATGTGGGATAATTTGAGCCACAACCAACAATCTCCACCTTGGCGAAATCATCCAACATCCAAATCTTCATACTTTCTCACCGATTCAATCCTTTGGTGGTATCTTCAAATTCATAAACTAAATTTTCTTTACCAGCAACTCTGAATCCTTCCGGCTGAGTCATATAGATCTCCTCTTTCAAGTCTCTGTGTAAAAAACGCCGTTTTTACATCCATCTGGACTATCTCCATATCCAACTGTGCTACCAAAGCCAACAATATTCTGATGGAGGAGTGCTTT
>NQLW01000096.1:726652-737426 GCA_002312845.1 Kalanchoe fedtschenkoi
CTGATAATGTCGAGAGGAGTATGATAATCCACTCCTCCCATAGTGAAATTAATGAGTGGTACCTCATGATTAACCTGATAGTCTATCATGGCCTAGAACTCAATGATTGTCTCGACATCGATGTGTGCGTCGAAGCTCAGCATACGTCTCCAACTCATGTTATCCACGAATGCTCGAACATTCTCATCTATCCCGCTCTCACTTAAGAAAGCATGATGTGGATATAAACCTGGTAACAACCTCAGGTTGCGTATGTTCTAGATAATCTCTTGATACATAAGTTCCCTCAGTGCCATGGCAAAGCTGAGAAATTTCTCTTTTGAGTTCCTCATCGCGCGCACGGTTTGATTACTTGTGTGCAGTGGGCTTTATGCGTGACGATTCTGAATTTGCTACTCGACTGGATTATGCTTTTGACGTCTATGACATCTCTTTTTTGTTGGTCTAGTGTACTGTTAATGGTCGTGGTACAATTGAGTGGCCAATGGATGGTTTCCTTCTAGAGTGCGTGAGTCTCCTTGGACACAATGGTTTTGAGAGATTTGAAAATTTAGGTAATGCCTCCCGTTCATGTGACTTTGAAAATAAGAATTTTATTAAAAAACGCACATTACAGACAAGTCCGAGCGCGGAGAAAAACGAGTTGCCTCTCATAAAGCGCCCTTAAATAACATCTTAGGCTCGACATTACCTCTTTTAATGATCACAAAGGTCTTCCCTATATCACATCCGCAAACTCAGATGTGACTTTCCTATGGGCTGCTGCTCGAGTGATCGATCTTCTTCCATATTCAGTTTTTAAAAATCTGTTGGAAAATCAAACTCTTAACTTGTAAAAACACATCTTCAATAATGCCTAACAGATAAACATCAGAGCGATCAGCAAGTAAGATATTAACGTTAGTCCATTTCAAGGATCCAATATTGAGAGATTCGTATATGTCGCGAGGCATGACATTAATAGCAGCTCCCGAGTCAAATATGATACAGTTAAAGGTGTTCTACCTGTCATGCATCGCACAATAAGCATACTCGGATATTTACATTTGTGTGGTAGCATATCAGTGAACATGGTGAATATGGTAGTATTAAAGCTTATCTTTTCATCTCCTTCATCTTGCAGTGTGTAGTGCAAAGCTCTTAGAAGAACTTAGGCTATTTTGGGATATGTGGTAATGCTTCGATTAGTGGAATATTGATTTCTATTTTTCAAAACAAATCTCAAATCTCTCCTTCCTGAATTATCTTTGAGAGCCTTTACTTTTATATACTAAAGAAAATACACCAACTAACCGGAAGTTGATAAATTTGTTTGAAATGATGCAGGCAAAATATATGTGGAAGAAAAGTGGAGACTGGAAAGTGAGGCGCAACTATAAGAATAAAATGTGTAAAATTATATCTGACGCGTTCTATCAAGGG
The DNA here is from genome assembly GCA_002312845.1 of Kalanchoe fedtschenkoi. Classification (NCBI taxonomy): domain Eukaryota; kingdom Viridiplantae; phylum Streptophyta; class Magnoliopsida; order Saxifragales; family Crassulaceae; genus Kalanchoe; species Kalanchoe fedtschenkoi. The sequence continues at coordinate 728,075 of NQLW01000096.1, forward strand.
AGGAAGAAGCACCTCAACGATCTGAGTGCATGGAAACTACCAGAGTTTGTTAGAATGGAGCATTTCGAGGCTATCTTGAACAAAATGAGGAATGATGAAGGTTATCTGAAACGATCTCAACGAGCACAACAAAATGCACGGGGGAGAACTCATGACCCGTACACGCATCATTTGGGTTCACAGCCTGCTCATATTGCATATGCAAAACAACAGTCCGGAAGTCAAGAGATAATTACTCCAAACGAGTTTTATAAATATACACATACAGACAGGAGGACTAGGGTAATTAATCCAGAAGCGCTAAAGAAAGCGGTAATTAACCTAATATAATTATTCATTTGGAAATCTTTTCTTAGTCATGTATTGTTATGAGAGAACTGACGTTTATTTTTATTTTTAAAATTTAACGTACAGGAAGAAATGGAAATGACTGTGGCTATGCTGAGTGACGCCGATCCAGTTTTTGCTTCCCTGCATCCAATTGCACAGCAAATGCAGATTTGACCATCAATCCATGGAACAGAAGGAAGCTCTAATGAGTACAGAGGTTTGGGCACTCAAGCTGATTATTTCCTTGACAAATATGGTAATGGTGGATCTTACACCTCAGGAGAATCTTCCACTGGGTCATCGGCACGACGACCGCATGCAGCACAACAGACAGCACAGCAGCAAGCTGATATCAATGCACAAATTACCGCATAAGTGGAGGCCGCAGTCAAAGCTCACCTGGACACACTGCGCAATCAGGATATTGCAGCACAAATTCAACGTGCTGTTGAAGCTCAAATGAATACGCAATTTCGCAACGAGTTGAATCCTGACATTGAATCACTAGTGGAAGAGAGGATTCAGGGCCAAATATCATATTTACGAGACCAATTGAAGACGGATATATATGCGCACTTCAACATAGCCGCACGTTCCAATGTGTCATCGCGACGAACACCTCACTAAATCTCATGATTCTATCTCATGAATCACCAGATGTTCCAATGTTGTAGCTCGAATAATTTTATATCTAAATAAAGATCGTGGTTAGCTATTTTCCCATAAAAATACTTATACAAATAATTATAAAGTGAATATTAATAAAAAATTATTTTTCCAACTAAAACTTCAACCAATTTCGTAAATTTAACTACCTCAAATTAATGGAACACAAAAATAAATTTTCAAACCAACCGAATTAAACCGGTCAAAATAATTATTCAAAACCAACCGAACAAACCGGACGACCGGTTGGACCGGCCAGCCGGTAATCTAGCCGGCAACTGGCTGGTTTTCATCCCAACCACCAGCTGGTTCGAACCAGTAATATAGCCGGTTTCATCCTATTCTATTTTTGTCCAAATCTCTCCCACACCAACCATTTGTCCCGCACCACCGCACTCACTCTATATATATATATATATATATATATATATATATATATATATATATATATATATATATATATATATATATATCGTTCGATTTATATTCTTTCTAAACCCGCATATATATCATAAATCGTTAACGGAGAAACTTCATCCTCGATCTGTGTTTTCAGTTTATATTTGTCACATACAGGTATGGATTTCAGTATATTTTATTATATATTTATATGATCATGTATATACAGGTGGATTTACATGTCATATTTTTCAGACGATGAATCGACTTATCATACAACATTCATGGATGTACAATCATCATCCATCATCTGTATACGGTTACCGAAGAATTCCGGAATCTATGGGTAAGCTATTATGTCCTTGCAAGCGATGTAAAAATAGAAAGTGGCATTCAGTAGACAGCATGAAGGATCACGTTTTGAGCAAGGGATTTTTGGATGATTATTACAATTGAACGTCACATGGTGAAACAATATATAATTGGGACCCCCCAGCAAATATATCAGAAGAACATGAGTTATTTGCCGGATGTGAATCATAGGGAGTACTACAAACTAACAATGAGCCTGAGTATTCTCACAATTTTAATACATTAAATAATTGTTTTGCTCAACCAGAAGAGCGAGAATACTCAACACAATATTATTCTACATCAGCTACCGGTGACAGCCAGCACCAGCGAAACTCATCAAATACTGGATTACTGCATGGGCAACCCTTATGGCCTGGAAGCACATCTGTGCACACAGATGTTTCGGTAAATATGCGAATGATGAATATAAAAAATACTTCTAACATGTCCGAAAGTGTGTATGACAATCTATGCAGCTTCTTCAGCGATCTGTTACCGGCGAACAATACTTTTCCTCGTAACTTTTACGAGACTAAAAACGTTGTTGCGAGATTTGAGCACTTATTTGAAAAAATTGACGCATGCGTTCGGAACTGCATGTTGTACTACAAAGAGGATGAGAAGTTAGCGGTGTGCAAATTTTGCGAAGAGCCGCGTTATAGACCACCAAGTTCAAGAGGTGTTTCCATAGCTCGTAAAAGTATGTTCTTTTTACCACTGACCCCACGTCTTAGTAGATTATTCCAATGTTCTGAAACAGCAAGCGAGATGACATGGCATAAGTTTGCAAAGCGGAACGACACAGATGTCATGACACATCCATCAGATGCACAATCATGGAAGAATTTTGACTCCAGGTATCCACTATTCGGACAAGAGCCCCAAAATGTGAGATTAGGCTTGTGCTCTGATGGATTCTCTCCATTTTCCACACATGGTAGTGGAAGGCAGTACTCGTGTTGGTCCGTGATTGTGACGCCATATAATCTACCTCCAAGACTTTGTATGAAACAAAGATTTTTATTTCTAACGTGCATGATTTCAAACCCAAAGAGTCCGGTGAAAAAAATTGATGTGTATCTCCAACCTTTGATAGACGAGCTCAAAATTCTTTGGGAAACTAGGGTTCCTGTTTTTGATGTGTCGAAGAAGGAGACCTTCCAAATGCATGCTGCATTACTGTGGACAGTGAATGATTTTCCTGCCTATGCGATGCTATCAGGGTGGCAAACTCAAGGAAAACTTGCGTGTCCGGTGTGCATGCATCAAAATATTGCTAGTTATCTACCCAATGGACGAAAGACTACTTGGTTTGATTGTCACAGAAAGTTTCTTGATGCAAACCATCCGTACAGGTGGAATAAGTTTTCCTTTCGTCGAAATACCGTGGAATATGGACAACCTTCTGTTCGTATTTCTGGAGAGAAAATACTTAATGAAGAAATACGCTGCTACCCCAAAATCACAGTTGCACCTGAAATGGGTAAGTTGCCGGCATTTAATGACCATCCTCACAACTGGACGAAAAAGAGTATTTTTTGGGATTTACCATATTGGCAGCACAATGATTTGAGGCATAATCTTGATGTCATGCATATCGAGAAAAATGTTTTCGAGAGTCTTTTTAACACGATTATGAAGGTATCGAAGCTGTCAAAAGACAATTTGGAGGCACGGAAAGACATAGCAACTATATGTTACAGAAAGAGTTTAGAACCAATTTACGTTGGAGATAATAAGTTTGTGCTACCAAAAGCTAAATATGTCTTAGAAGATACTCATGCAAAGGAAGTATGCAAATGGGTGAAACAGCTGAAGTTCGACGGCTTTGTATCAAACTTGAATCATTGCGTGGATGAGGATAATCACAAGCTGATGAACATGAAGAGTCATGACTGTCATGTATTCATGGAACGATTAATGCCAATAGCCTTCCACTGTTTTCTACCTACATAGATTTAGAAAGTTGTGTCAGAGTTGTCGACTTTTTTAGAGAGATTTGTGCATCTGCTCTCCGCATCGAGCGTTTAACGCAACTTAACACCAATATCGTTCTTACTCTTTGCAAATTAGAGACGCAATTCCCTCCAAGTTTGTTTGATTCAATGGAACATCTGGTGATTCATCTCGCTGAAGAGGCATTATTAGGAGGTCCAGTCAGTACAGGTGGATGTACCCCTTCGAAAGGTAAACGTTTAACCCCTATAATATAGCTTCATGCCATCACATTATTATAGTTTAATTGTGCTACTTGTCTTTAGTATTGTAATGATGTGGTAGGTATATGCATGTATTGAAAAAGAAGTGTACAAACAGACGCCACGTCGAAGCTTCAATTGTACACGCATATATTCATGAGGAAGCTGCATATTTCTCACAATCATTCGAATCAACTTCAACCGCATCAACCTCGGAGCAACCGGTGTCACCTACAACTATTTTCAATTACCCAGGGGAAACGTCAGGATGGAATCGACCAGTCACAATGACTCATAAAGAGCGTAATATTGCTGAATATTTGATTCTCACAAATATTCCTGAACTACTTCTTATAAAGTACATACACCTTTTGTAGCCCTAACCTCACATAAGTCCATATTCAAGTATACATGTGAATTAAGTCTTCTTATTATTCACTTTACATATATGTATGCAGGTGGAATGCAGACTACTATAAGGATACATACGGAGATCAACTCAGTAATCATCAGTTACAAAAATTAATGACTGAGAATGTACCGGCGTGGTTTAAAAATTGGATTCAAATGCAAGGATCCAATATATCTCTATGGTGGTTGAAAGTTGCAGTTCAAGGACCACGTTTAAAAGCTCGCCGTTTCCAAAAATACAAAGTTAACGGATACAAATTTCGTCTTGGTGATTCTTCAACAAAGTTTAAAGAGGGTAGTGGTGTGTCCGTTTTAGGAAAAGATGATGATGGAAATGAAACAACATGGTACATAAATCTTATCGATATATTAGAGTTGACCTATTCCAAAGAACCATTTCTGGCAATCGTCATCTTCAAGTGTCGATGGTTTGATTTGAATCGGGTGGTGCATTTCGTAGAAAATGAATTGACATTAGTCGATAAAAAAAAGATGTGCGACCCAGACTACGAACCTTATATATTGGCACAGAACGCGTCACTGATATACTACACATCGATTCCAGGCTCCAGTAACGTACCGAGACGAAAAGATATGTTACCTGTTTGTAAGGTAAAGCCCACTTCACAAATCGAATCAAATGAAATTGAAGAACCCTTTCAAGAAGAACTTCCAGCACCAGGACATGAAGTTCCATTCGTTGAGCTAGAAACAGAAGATATAGAGCTGAGATATCCAAGTACTAGTGAGATGGTACTAAATGATCCAGAACATAGTAATGGTGAAGATGATCCGCAATACAGTGAAAATGACGATACTAATGAGGAAGATGAAGATCAAATAATGTCAGACTTTGACCAAGATGATTCGGGAGAAGAGTAGTTTAGTGAAAATAAGTATGTTCAAAATTAATGATTTATATAATAAAACTAAATTCTGTGATCTCATATATGCCCATGTACACTCCTACAAATAATTAAAATCCAAAAAAAATAAATTCAAAATTAAATTCAATCTTCATTACACTATCATATATATATATGATAACTAATTCTAAATTATTTTAGGAACTAATTCAAATCATAACCACATAATAAACTTTAACTTAATTAACTTTAATTAAATTAATTTCTCGAACCAAACCAAAATTAATTGAACCGGCCGTAAAAAACCGGCGGAACAAAACCAGCCGGTAATCCAGCCGGTACACCGGGTGGTTTTGTTCCACCGGTAACTTAGCCGGTAACATATCCAACCGGTAATTTAACCGGTAAATTTTGAACCGGTTAACTTACCGGTTAAATAATTTTTAACCGAAAATATGTTTTTTTCGGTTACCTACCGGCTACATATTTAACCGTTAGTGCATGAAATTTTGGTAGTGAAAATACTTCCTTCGTTCTCATTTTACTAGTAGTTTTCCCTTTATACATTTGAGTTTGACTTATATATAATAAACATTATGATGATTGATATTAATATGTTTGTATCATATTCTACTTTTATAATATATTTTATTAATTTCATAATATTTATATTTTAAGTAATTAACGTTCAAAATTTAATGCACGATATTTTAAATGACAAGTAAAAGAAGATGGAGAGAGTAGACTTTTAACTAAGGTTTAGCTGGCATTTAAATTAGTGATTAATGCCATATAATAATTAAAATTTTAGTTTAGGTTTAACCAAAATAATTTATAATTATGCTGGAGTCAATTTTTGTAAACAGTTTGCTCAATTATGTGTTGTCATCATATACCACAAACATACATGGATATGATAAGGACCCTACTTAATTAACATATTATTTATTAATCAATACGATCGATTATGACAATTATGTAACGTTCTAGACAAATATCGACGGATATTATCTGTTAACTTATTTCATTATGATACAATACTCTTGTCTAACATAATTAGAAATAGTAATATAAATTATGAGCATAAATACTTTTGCATATCTTTTCTCTAACAAAACATCAGTTATTAACAATAACATGTCCGTCATTACAAGTTTTATTTGGAAGGTAAAATCATTTTATGCAGAAGTGAAAAGTTGTTTTTTAAAGATATTTAATTTATAGAAATAAAAAAACCTAAAGACTAAAAATTTAAAATCCTATATTTCGATAAAGGAATGTGGGCAAAAATATTTAAAAAAAGGAATGGCGGCAAATTAAAGCTCTCTTATAAATGAGAAGCATCATTGTTATGATTGACATAAAATATAGCGTTTGATGATCATAAATGTTGTGAAATTCCCTGTTCCTTAAGTCTCCATAGAAACAGAATGATATTATTAATATCATGGTGATGCGTTTGGTTTAGAATATGAATACATTATAATAATTTAGGAGAAAAAATTTATCTTTGGAAACCCGTATTAATAATACCTCCTCAATAAGTGGTATTATTTATACGGTATTAATAATACACGTATAAATAATATGGTGTACCAAGCATGCACTTAAGAACTTGTTAATTTTAAGAGTCAGCGTTATCCTATCAAAGAGTTAAAATGAAGTGTTTTTAAAATATAAACGCCTAAGAAAGGCCACTAATTAAAAGATGAGGATTTGCAACCAAGTGCCTTCTTTGTTAACATCTTATTAAGATCATTATTTAAAATGCTTTCACTAAGACAATTTTTATAAAGCGCTTGTGGTCAAACGCGCCTTAGAAAGTTCACTTTTAGATGACGCTTAATTTTCAAAACACCTTAGAAACTATCATGTTTTAGAAGGCATTTAAAGATAAAAGCGCCTTAGAAAGTTAATGACACAAACTAAGGCACTTTAGGGCTTGCATCTCCCTCTAATGTGTTATTTTAAAATTATGAAACCTGTATTTTTAAATTTAAAATAATGCATAAGCCAGTTAATCATTTACTATACATATAAATTCGGAATGCTTATTTTTTTTTAAGAATCGCATTGATCAAATTCATAAACTTTTAATAGGTATTTAATGTGATATTTGCACTAGTACACATGACATATACAGAGATGTTTACATTAGATGGCGTTTAAGCTTTAGACAGTGCTTTTAAGTAATTAATGTCATTTAAAAGTCTACGTCCCAAAAAATAAAGTTTGGCTACACGTTAGAGGGTGCTTCCACCTAAAGTGTTTACTACCATCAGACGGCGTTTGATTATAAATAGCGCAGTTAATTGTCTAGACTTTAAACAATACTTCATATCAGGAAGCGACATTTAAAGTACATTGCTTTACAACGACGCTTCTTGGAAACAAACGCCATCAAATATAGGAACTTTAGTCGATGCTTTTAACGTTAAAGCATCGTTTTAGGTTTCTGGATACTTTAAACTGCGCCACATGTAATGAAACACCCTACAATTATTAAACTGACCTATCATCGACTTACACTTCCATAAATATCTCAGAGGCGGTACCAGTTTGTGCAAGTTGAGACACATTAAAGATTTCATGTGAGTTTTCATTTATAATTTTGTGTATTATGTTGCGCTTGATTTTAAATTAAAGCATTGAATTCAAAGCATAATTTCTTCTTGTGTGTTGTGCAAATTTTTATGTTGATTTTTCTTATATCAATGTATGTAACACGTGTAATTTTATTTTCTATTATTTTTTGTCTTTTTATTGTTCATATTTATTTGGTTTTTACTTTTAGAATGAACCATGATTGGATGCCGGGTAATCGGCTTAGTGCCGAGTATGATACCAATATTCTTGAGTTATGTACTTTTGCTCAAGCTTTTGTAAATGAGACATCAACGCAAACCATTTTTTGTCCTTGTATGAGTTGTGAAAACAGTAATTTGGTTTCTTAATTGTTTTGAAGCGCCATCTTCGGTGTTATGGTATTGACACATCATATAAGGTTTGGTACTTGCACGACTAGTTTGAAAGTGGTGAAACTAGCATGGTTCATAAAAAACCGGAAGGAGATGATGATATATATGAGGATGATGACTTCACTAAGATATTTGATGATCTCGTGTGAGGCACTTATGGGGACAGAGAAATATTTGAGACCCTGGGGGCTGATTATGATGCTCTCTTGTTTCCGGATTACTCACGCTATACCTAACTATCAGCCGTACTGATGATCAAACATTGTAGAACGATGCAAATATATAGACAAAGGGATGGTCATGTGGACACTGATGAAGTGAGAGACACTGAGTGGATCATTTTTCAGGTAATTATGAAACTAGTCTACATTGATAACACTGCATTGATTGAGAAAGGGATTTAGAATCAATTAACCCATGTGTTGCTCTCTTATAAATCTCGAAGCAACCTCACCTTCGATCCAGGCCTATCAAACACAGTAGCGGAGTTTATGGCTGCTTTGCGGGGTTTAAGGGAGGCTTATGCGGCAGGTTTAGAGATCTCGGAGGTGCAAATGGATTCCTCAGTCTTAGCAGATGCGGTGAATAATTTGAAATCCTGCCCGTGGGAGTGTTGCTATCTGTTGCGTAGCATTCGAGAGGTTTTAAGGGGTGCAAGAGTTCGCCATATTTATCGTGAAGCTAATCAGGTAGCAGATGCTTTAACGAAAGATGCTCCAGCCTCGGGTTGCAAAGTCTCTTCATCGTGGTCTGATTTTAGCGCTCATGTTCGGGCGTTGATAATTTTAGATCGTAATCGCACAGCTTCGTGTCGGATTGGTTAATTGTTCTTGTCTTTTATTTGCTTTGAATAAAATTTTCTTTTTAAAAAAAAAAAAAAAGAAGCAACCTCACCTGAAATTATGATGTGACTTCTTTGTGATGCTATTCGTGTGGGGCATTCTTAGACACATGGCCCACTACAAGGACATAAGATTAAGAATCTTCAAAGTGTAAGTTTCTCGATCACATAGCTAACTTGATCCTTTGTATGAGTTTGATGCTTGGTTCGCTTAATTGACAACACTTGAATGCATGTGTGAATACTTAAATGATTTGGATTTGAATACGTATTTGTGTTATAAGTGAATTCTTAATATTCGTTACTTAT
>NQLW01000096.1:738830-750052 GCA_002312845.1 Kalanchoe fedtschenkoi
AATTACACCTCTGGATCAGCTAAAAAGGCTTACATGTGAGTTAAACCCAACAGCTGATAGATCTAAAGCTTGGATTTTGAAATCCGCAAGTTTAAACTCATTAAATGAAATATTTCAAATAATGGTCTTAAAACATGTAATTGAAGTTAGAAATTGAATGGTTTCAATGTGCGATTCTTTAAACTTGTGTGGATTAAACCCTCAAGTCTCGTACAAGACATTTCTGTTAGAATTTTTCACTAAACAGTTATAGATTCACAACGGCCAAGATTTAATTTTGAGTTATTTATCAAACTTATATTATAACATGATGAATTTCTTATGAAAACCAGGTAAAAAGGAATTTCTAGAATTCTGCCATAATACAACAATTTCATAGTAATAATCAACACAAAATTTTAACCCTCTATAAATAAATTAATATTAACTATGTTATAATGTCTTACCAATACTAATTTGCTCCATTAGTTATGATATGGTCTTAATGATAATTTACTTGATTGTGTTGACCTCTAAAATAAATATTGACATGCATAAAAATTATAAATTGTGGGTAAAAAGTATCTCTTTCTTGCTGAGCTATGGTTTAATAATTTAAATTTTTTAATTTAGTACTTGTCTAGCTTAATTCTATTATATTAGCACATCTATATTGTTCTAGTTTTGTAATGAGTCTTTACTATGACATTTTTTCTCTATCTTATGTTCGCAAGGACGTTTCCTTTCTTTTAACGAGACAAACCTTAAAATAGAGCTACAAGTGAATTTATAAATTTTTTAAGTATTAAAAAAACACAACATGACATATGGTCCAATGAAGGTGAAGAGTTAGATAGCCATATTCTATGTGGTATGATGATCGAGCTAGGAATGTTTGTTTGTTTTCTTGTGAAAATTTAAAACGATGGCATATCACAATAAAAACATATTTTTAACCAGTGGCGGAACTAGAAATTTTAATTTAGGGTATAAAAGTAATAAATATAATATTTTTAAGTTTAATTGAAGGTATAAAATTTTTTTTAAGCTGACTGGGGGTACAAAAATAAGAAATATCATATTTTTATAGGTAATTGGGGATACAAAAATTAAAATATATTATTTTTACACTAAAATATGAACGTTTGGTCGAAATTTGGGTGGACAGCTGTCCCCGCTGTCCACCCCTTGGTACCGCCCCTGCTTTTAACCAGAAATTTAATCAGAAAATAACTCGAAAAAGAAATTCTTTTGATTTTTGAGCCACTTTTATGGTCAAGAAAATTTTACTGGAATGGCATTGTCAATATTTTTTTTTTCTCTCAATTTTTGAAACAAAAATTTTGGGTAGATATCGACCATTTCCCTATGAGTGAGACCGATCCGCATTTTAGACTGATATACGGTCACTTTGAGGTTATTTTTTTCAAACTTATTGTCGCCTTTTTTGGTTAGTATATGTTAGATTTTGAATACATAAAAAAAATTGCATAATAAACTTTTGCTTAATTGAAAATGGCAAAATTAGTTTTAAATCAAACAAACATTATGACTATTATGTAGATTTGAACATTAAATTAACTAGAAATTGTGGATATAACATTTTGTGGATATAGTCTTCCGCATTATTCAAATGATGTTAGATGTCCCCGAAGATAGAAGGAGAGTGAAACTTTAGAGAAAAGATGACGATGAATCGTGTCCCTAAGTTAATTCTCGAGTTCACTATGTATCTCAGGTTAAAATTCTATTTTTGTGTTTGATTACAAGGAACTTAAGTATTCGTTTCTAAGTCAATGTGTAATTTTGTGTGATCGTGTGATTGTACTGTGTGGAATAAACTCATGGTCACAGAAACCGACTAAACCAGTCTCGGGTTTGCTATGATTAATGAGCTTTAGTCCATGACTAATTAAAAATACATTTAGAGAGTCACACATAATTAAGTGTCAAATATTAAGTTGTGTAAAACCAAATAAAATCTGGTTCTACCTATACCTGAATCAGACAAACTAAAAGGGTTAGACTTATGATAGAACTTGGATAATACCCACTGAGGCTAACCCAAAAACGCAGACCCAGTAACCTAACCGATGAGCTTGGTCTACAGGCTGAAGTCTTGTAGCTCAATTCGCTCTATGAATAGAAACACGTTGTTTTCTTTCATATGATGGCACAATCTTATTACTCAATAACAAGGACACACTAGTACAAGAGTGGGTAAGGTTTTCTGAGCGAGCTCGTACTCTAAGAATGCGTGGTATGCAACACCCGTGCGTAGATATCGGTGGAGGCACGACAGCTGTCGTGCTCATTGAATGAGGCAACGAATCAAAACAAAAGGTAATAATAATGTCTTACTATTTTTATTTTGTTTTTTTTTTCAGATTTCTCAACTCTGACCAAGACTTGTTTAATAAAGGTCAGATTGAGACAGATTAAATAAAAAAATCAGGCAATCTTAATCCAGATTTGTATTTATTAATTTGGATTACCATGAAAGTTATGAAATTAGTTTTGTGGTGTTTCAGTTCTAGATTTATGCTCCGAGATTTAGAAATTCAAATTACATTTTATGCGGGTAATTTCCAACAGTGGCATCAGAGCAACTTGCGAAATTAATTTGCATAATTTGGATATGATATAGATAATTTTTTGTGATTAGATTTCGAAAAACCAAATGAAATGAGAAAGAAAAATGTGATTTTTTAAGGAAATTTTCATTGTGAGACAAAACTAAAATTTGATTTTTTAAAAGAATTTTATTTGAAATTTTCAAGAATTTTTTCATTCCGGACGAACCTTGGACTAAAATCCGTCTAGATACATTTCTTTGATAGCTCGCCGGAATCGCCTCGGTCCGGCTTCTCCGACACATTCATGTGTTGTAACAATTTGGGATGACTCGGGTGGACTCGGTGAGGACTAGAAAACCTTAATTAGATTTGAATGACAAAGTGACTTTGGAAAGAGAAATTATTCGACAAGTCACTCTTGACTCTTCCATGTTTGTTGTGACTCAAACTGACGTCAATAAAGCTAACAAATTTTTGAACTTAATATGTTACTTTCTAATCAATTTGTTTTTATATTATTCTGGATTCTTGAGAGAAGATCTTGATGTGTCATCTTAACATGATTCCTGACAGACTCAAATCCAAAACAAAAGAAAAAGAGGCTTCGACAGTTTCCCTAGAGGAATCTAGTGAAGTAACAACAAGAACAATAGACCCATGAAACTATGTTTTCTGAAATGCAACGAATCAATTCGGTTCAACCATTGATCCAAACTAAATGAATCTGATTCAACTATTTAACCAAATCTAATTATGTTTCAATTTGCCCATTAGAAACTTCAGTGTTGTCTGATTTCAAATGGTTTGATTATATTTCTGGTTTATTTGTTAAACCATTAATTGATTTAAAAAATCACTCTGGTTCGATTTCAAATGATTTGAATTATGGTTTAATTATTAAACTAGCATTGAATTTAAAATTCAGATCCGGTCAAATTACTATTGGTCTAATTTCTGATTTAGTAATCGAACCAGCAATTCAATTAATTTAATCATTATTTATTTTTTTTAATTTGATTTATTGACTTTTACATTTAAATCATTTGAAATAATTGGTCTAGTTTGTTTTATTTTTCAATTATTGAACTAATAAACCAATTTTCAATTTTAATCAAATTATAAAATTGGTCCAAATTAAATTAATTAAACAGAAAACTATTACAAATTTATTTTTTGTACTCGGTCATGGGAATAATCATTATTTCAAAATTTATTCATTTATAATTATTTGCTTAAAATTATTTATGCATTTTTTGTAATATGATGCTATTATTTGTCAAAACCCAAGATAAATAGTATGGTCCTAGTTTATTTGATTTGCTGTAAATTTAAAATATAGCTTATTTGTCTTTTGTAATTTTCTAAATCTTAGCATAGTCAATAAGATAGTTTGAAAGAGTTCAAATGAAAGAACATATAAAAAAAATGCAAGGACAGATGGTGGTCCAGAAATCTCACGTTTATTTTCTTTAAAAATTGGGGGCTATACTACAAATTTACATTTTTGAGCTTTATTGTGCATTATCGTGATTGTGATTTCCTGCATCATGTTGGCATGATAAATAAGACCCTTTATAATATTAACTACAAAAACGTCTTTCAAAAGATTAAAACTTGTTAAGGATTTGATCTTTGGTGAATGAGACGTTCTAAGGCCATTTATTCCTAACTATTCTAGTGAGGAAAGCTGAACATGTTCCCATGTTCAGTTTGGTTTGCTTAACACAACACCAAATAAGTCTTGGCCTTGAGACATGTGGTTTAGGAAGCATGACATTGAATGTCACCCAAATACTAAGAGTTGCATATGATACACTTTGCTTACCCATATAATTAAATCTTGAGAGGAATGATAAAGCTAACTCAAGGTTTAATGAAACAAGGATATTGACTTAATGAATTCCACACTTCATTTTGAATATTGAGAATTTTGTTATTTATGAATGCATCATAAGACATTGAGAATACCAAGTAATATGATTAGATCCTGTATAATATTAAGCAATAAAATGTCTTTCCAAAATCCAACACTTCGTCAATGCTTCAATTATTGGTGAATGAGACATGCTAAAGTCGGGTGTTCTCAAGTATCTTTGAGAGGCAAGGTGAGCAATATTTACTCACACGTTCATTTTGGTTAGCTTAAATGGTCATCAAGATAGTCTTGGGTCAAGAGGCATGAGGTTCGCGAAAAATGTCATTGGTTGCCACCTGACTACCTAGAGTTGCATATGATACAATTAGCAATGCTGCTTATCTATATAGTTATATCTTTAGAGGAACACTAAAGCTAACTCAAGATTTAATCAAATGTGGATCTTGGTTTACTATACTTAGGGAAGGCCTTTTTGAGGTATAGTAAGACAAGTTTCGAGTGCAACAAATCTATGAACATTATTTTATATTTCTCTATTGTAAATTTTTAGTTATATCTATTAACTCCATTTAATTAGTATTATTGTAATCTCTCCTTGAGAAGGATAAAATAAGAGGAATCGGTTATTAGATTGAAAGTTAAAAATTAAGTAAGATAAGGAAAAAATATTTTTAACTCTCTATTCTGGAGGTGTTCCTACTTATGAATGCTCCCATAAGGAGAAGTATGCTTATGAGAGCCATAATCATAACTTAAACGGTGTGAGTTATTCCATTTAAGTATTTAATAGCTCATAATTGTAGTGGTAGTATGAGAATATAAATACTTGATTCAAAGTCCATAAAATTTTGTTTCAGGAGCAAACTCAAATGAGATATTTAAGTCCTTCATACTAAGGGAGCATATAAATGACTCATAAGTGGGGACTTGTTTCAATATTGTAATAAGACATAGCATTGGAAGACAAACCATGCATTGCTCCCGGAAGATCAAAATAATAATAACGGAAGTAAGAGTTCCACTTTTGGTATTAACATTAAAAGAAGTAACTATTACTTCAAATTCTATTTATTAATGTTGAATACGGATTTTGATTTTAACAATGTTACAAATATGAGAGGAAAATTAAAGTAGAACTTGGGTAAAGGGTTAGTTGCACCTATGCAGAAACAATAGTACAAAGTTGCTTAATTGTCGTAGGAACACTTTTGACTTTATGTTCAGTAATAGTTTTAGGGCTACAACCATCCATTTCATATTTGACATGAAATGTTTTCTTTTTTATATTCAGAATAAATTTATTTTTCTTTTATCTAAATATAGAACATAATGATAATATCGATATAATGTTTTTTTAGCTTAAAATCGTGTGCGTTACATTAATGTCAAAGAATTAAATTTGAAATTGAATTCTTATTTATATTTCTAGCCACGCCATTTGAGTGATATAAATGAGAAACATGTTTAAACGCTCCGTAACATGAAGCAACTGATATAAACAAAACTCATTTATTAAGAAAATGACAAACTCCATTAATTAACTATAATAAAAGAGTTAATAATTTATAAAAAGTCATACATACTGATGAATGAAAATCTATGAGAATGAAAGTTAGAAATGGTTTTACATATATTTTGTAAATTTATATAATATATATGATTAATCATACTTATCTTCAGCTAGACTTTTGGGGTACAAGCTAAAATGTTGTGCTCAGTGGGAGTCCATCAAAAAGTAATGATTAAGACAACATATTGGATATGTCTAAGAAATTTTTTAAAATTTCTTTATTAAGATGTAGGGGTGCAAAGTTTCTTATAAAATATTCACAAGTTTACTTCTAAGATCAATAAATGCTTCTTTGTAAGAAATCCAAAATATTCAATCGGTTTCCACACTACCACAGAGAGCAAATATTTTATGCTCAAAATATAATTTTTGAGAAAATTTAATTTCCAAGAAGACTAATGGGAATGGATTGAAACTTGAAAAAGTTTGAGATCCACAGTAAATAGCACATAAAAAGTTATTACTATTCTTGTGGTGGCACCTTAATGGTTTGAAAGGATAATTCATGAACATATATAATATATTTTCTTAACGACTAAACATTATATTCTATCATTGATAGAAGGAAATGAACCTATGATTTACAAGGAAGTCTGATACACACTATATGCTGCCAATATAAAGTATTGACTTTCTTCAATTCTTCCAATGATGTAAAAATTACTGGAAATAAGTGTCTATTTAAATGGGGCAAACATAGTTAGAAATATTTCACATTTAAGATACAATGACACCTTTTAATTGAACTCAAAACTTTGAACAATGAACTTATCGTAGTGCTTCACTACCAAAAAATACCTTTTTCCAGCCAACTTTTCCAAATTTTTGGCCAAAAATAAATGGCCAAAACGGCGCTGCCAATTAATATATATTCCTGTGAGTTTTCACCCAAAAAAATTTGGCCAAATTTTATCATCTTTTCGGCTAGTGAAACTTGTCTCATCTTTCTGGCTACTTCCATCCAGCTTTCGGTCAATCTGTTTTTTGTAGCATATATTCAGCCATTTTGGGAAGTTATTTTGCACTGTATTTTCAGTGACTTTTCGGCCACATCTTTCTATTTTTTAGCCTGTTTTCGAGAAGCTTTTGACCAATAGCATAACTTTGTTTTGGTTAGTTTTCAGCCATGGTTTGACTATATTAAAAAATGGTATTTTGAAATTAAGTTTTAGTCAGTTTTCTTAGACGACAAAACTATTTTAAAAACTATAAATTTATTCAATGAAGAACTAGTACACATTATATAATCACTATTTCGGGTATCACAACATCTAAGAACATACCAATGAAACTTAATTACAATCTAATCAATAAAATAAATGTATATTCGAACATTATATTTATAGAATTTCTAAATTTAAATAATTTCTTGAACTCATTAATTTGTGTGAAATGTCTGACTCATTCGCATATGCATCTATAAAAAATGGAAAACATAACAAAAATGTGAGTATTTCGCTGAATTTTAAGAACAAATGAGTTTAACTAACTTTTAATTCATGTAGAATTTACAAGTGACATTTACAATACATTACTAAAAATTTCTGCATTAATCGGAATCATACACATATGCATCTTCATCATCCTCCTCCTGCTCCTCCTCATCA
Source organism: Kalanchoe fedtschenkoi (assembly GCA_002312845.1). NCBI lineage: Eukaryota > Viridiplantae > Streptophyta > Magnoliopsida > Saxifragales > Crassulaceae > Kalanchoe > Kalanchoe fedtschenkoi. The sequence goes on from NQLW01000096.1 coordinate 746,439, forward strand.
TCCTTAAAATCGCCATCACCTTCCTCCTCATCATCTTTATCCTCGTCTCCTTTAAAAAATTTAACAACATTGGGGGACTAACACATGGGTATTAGGTACAAAGATAAATATATTTTGCCTCATTCGGCACAACAAGAACAGTTCTCCCTGAGTGTGTGGGTATGACCGGAAGACTTCTTCCAATGTGTTATAGTCAATGCTCCATGTAGCACAGTATACTAATGACGCATGCTAAGCAAACATTAATGCTTATAAGATTCGAGAAAGAATCATCTTACTAACATCAATCCGTTCTCATTCTTGTTCCCAGCATAGTGTGAGTTGCATCATTTGCGCTTAAACAACACAACTCATAGAAAGAAATGAGAACTGAATGTCATTTGAACAATATCTTGTCGTACAGCATAAAATTATGTCTCATTGCCCATGTTATCGATCTCTTTCACACAAACACTGTTATTATCTTTCCTATTGAGACTTTTCAGTCTCAAAACATAGGTTTATAAATATGATTAAAACGTGGAGGCTTTCTCTGTAGACCCGAAAGCAACATCGGCCAACCAGGGTGGCTGCTAGACCTGTAGTAGAAGACACATTTGGTTAGGCACATACAAGCATGACTTTTGAGAACTCAGAATATAAGCCAAACTTACATATGAGCGTAGCCATTCATAAAATTTCTCTGAATACAATGCCGCTCATTGTCGTTCAGCCATGTGAGAGTACTCATTCTTGTACCAATTTTGAGTCTGCCAACATTTGAGTGTGACATTTGTTACAATGATCGTACGGATTTTGAAATGAAACATGTAAAAAGTCTCCGCTTATAGACAATGTGTTTTATTTTTGGAACCATTGCACATTATGAAACATTCAGTAAGCTTTTTTTTAAGTGGTATCAACATCTAAGACTTTTTCAATCTTAAAATTTTCAAGGATGATTAAATATTGATAGGGGAGGAGGTCCATCATAACTTTCTGAAAAATCTTCATCTTATGTTTTGAAAGGTTTTGTGTAGTATGCAAATTCTTTCCATAAACATGCACTCACCGTCAAGGCTTTAATGTCTTTCTTGTTGGTTACATTCATCTTTAAGACTTGCATGAACCTTCATTTGATATGCACGAGTGCTAGACATCGTTCACATGAGATGAGACAATACTAACAAATATTTTATTTATATTTACCTCTCAAGCGGGTACATCCACTTATATTGGAAAGGTCCATCAAGAACGGCTTCATCCACTATATGCAACGCAAGATGCTCCATGAAGTTAAACAATGAGGGTGGAAACTGCATCTCGAACAATGATGAAAAATGTCTCAGAAATATGTACATAGCTCGGACATCGTTTTCCAAACAGGCCCCGAAAGCATGCAGTGAAATGCCATTATCATCAATTGTTCCATGAATATGTGATAGTCAGCACTTTTGGTGTTCATCGACATATGCCCATTCACATCAAAAAACCTAGCCATGTTCGACACATAATTATATGGAAACCTCAACTCCTTAACCCACATACATAATTTTCTTGCAACCGCATCTGAAAGCATGTACAAAGTTTTGGATAAGTAAAAGTCATTTCTATCGGGAATGAGTTCCTAGTTTAATCTATGACAGATTTATTGGATGTCTTTCCTCACTGCAAGGTTTCCCTTACATTAGCCATCCGCTCTCATTATTGTGTTGAACAAATTATCAAACACAATTTTCTTCATGTGCATCACATCCAAATTGTGGTGTACCAAGTTATCTTTCTAATATGAAAGATCCCAAAAAATATAAATTTTTTTCTAATGATGTTCTACGCAAAAACCTTGATTTTACGTTATGCAAAATGTGTACTAAAAATTAATTCAACCATACTGCACTGGATAGTCGTATTGGAGTTGGATTATGACAATGCTTTCTTTTGCTGAATTTTATAATTTTAGATCGGCAAGGGTAGGATATGGGTAAACAATATATGTGGTAGTCAAATCATAAAATCTTACAATTGTATGTTAATGAAGCTCCAATATTCTGATGCATACAGATCAGAAATGTCAGTTACTTGATGCAGACCATCCGAGAATATTGCATATGCCAGAAACTTATATTCAATGTCTATAATAATGCGTCCCACATATAGAATGTCTCATTTTGTGACACATCAAAATAAGGCACATGAGGTTGCCACATTGACTTCAACTTATCAACAACAACTAAAGGAAAACATCAATGTAATAATATAGCTATTAGTATGATGAAAATAACTTATTCATTTCTTGAAATTAACTATTTTAATAAATGTAAAAATGTAAATTTGTAAAATTTTTACTTATAATTTTAATTTGAATTTTTAAATTAAATTATCTCTTTCAGATTCTTTCAATAAATTTTTTAATTATTTTGTTAAATTTTTTCTAATAAATTCTTGAATACAAGTTTCCAACTCATGATCATATCTTCAAATCTGATGAATATGGTTATTCATGTGATGAACATAACTATTCATTAGACGAACACAATTATTTAATAAATGTGAAAATATAAAATCTGTCAATTTTATGTTAAATTTTTATTTAAATTTTTCAATGAAATTAAATTTTTTATTATTTTTTTATTTTTCTGATTTTTTTAATTTTAAGCATCGATTAAGAAACATTAGTATCATACTTCATTAAAATATCTCTTAATCTAATAAATATATCTATTAATGTGGTGAATATAATTGTTAATTTAATGAACATATCTTTTTTAATAAACGTAAAAATTTAACTATGTGATATTATTTATTTTACTACTGAATTTTTCTAAATCGATATTTTTAGTTTTTTTTTTTATTTTAGATATCAATTCATGAACATAGGCGTTCAACTCATGAAAATCAAATAAAAGTTTTTTCTGATTTTTGCAAATTTATTTCTGGTTTGTTTCTATTTTATATATCAATTTACGAACATTAATGTCCAATTCATTAACATATCTCACAATTCGATGAACGTAGTTATTCATGTGATGAATTTATCTATTCATTTGATGAATATATCTACTTTAATAAATGTGAAAATTTAAAATTTTTGATTTTTTGAATATATTTTATTTTACTTTTCTGAATTAAATAATCATTTTCTCATTTTTCAATCAAATTTCTGATTTTTTTTCCTTATCAATTCGTGAACTCAAGTGTCCAACTCACAACATACCTCTAGTTTTGATTAAGATGGCCATTTTTGTGATGAACATAAATATTCATTTAATGAATATAACTTTTTGATAAATGTAAAAATATAAATCTATTAATTTTGTGTTTAAATTTTTATTGGAATTTTTTCACATCAAATAATGTTTTTTTTCATTTTTTTAATCTTGTGAACATGTCTCTTAATCTAACAAACATAGCTATTGATGTGATTAACATAACTATTTATTTGATGAATGAATATATATTGATAAATATAAAAATTTAAAATATGTGATTTTATTTCTTTTATGGTTTATTGAATTTTCTAAATCAAATAATATTTTTATGACTTCTCATTATTTTGTCTGAGATATTATTTTTCTATTTTAGGTATCAATTCATAAACATATCTCTTAATCTGATAAATATAGTTACTCATGCGA
>NQLW01000096.1:750556-783927 GCA_002312845.1 Kalanchoe fedtschenkoi
TTGGAATAAATAATCTTTTTTATCTTTATCAAATTTTTATTGATTCTTTTCTATTTCAAATATTAGTTAACATATAATATTTTTAATAAATGTAGAATATTAAATTAGTGAATTTTTTCTTTTTCTTTTTTTTGAATTTTTCCAAATCAAATTATATTTTTTAATTTTTTAATTTTCTTCTATGTTAGGTATCAATGTTGAACATATGTGTCTAACTCATGAACGTATCTTTTAATTTGACGAATATAAAACTATTCATGTCATAATTATAATTATTCATTTGTTGAACATAAATCTTCTAATAAAACTAAAAATAAAAATTTTGAATTTCTCAAATCAAATAATATATTTTTTCTATTTCTTTTATTTATTATTCAGATTAGTTGGGCTAAACTAAAAAACTAAAAAAATAACATTATTTTGAAGCAAGATCACCAATCTACTTTTTTGGCCGCACCCATGAGTGATGGATCATAATTAAGTGGATCATGTCCACCACGTAGATCATGTGCCAACCATCAAGGTGTTGTCGTAACAAGCTGAACAGAAAAATTGAAAAGTCAAAAATTTTTTATATAATGAAGCACTAAGTATTACTTCTCCTTTTGATATTTCAATGCGACATGTGATGTCTCTCTAATTAGTGATATTCACGATATACGTAATCCACCTGAAATAACTCATGAGTGATTGGAACGAATTGGAATTACGTGGCACGTAATCAATTTTGACAACAAGTTTCGGCATTGATTAGTTGTGTGGTGCTGCTAATTGATGCAGCTAACTGCACTGAGTCCAACCACAACATGTTACAGTTTACATCTATACCGATCTTGTGGGTTCACGTCAGAAGTTTTGTAACAATTCAGCACATAGGATTTATATATGTAATGAGAGTTAATACATTACAGATTACAACCTTCTCGAAAACAATTACACTCCAAACTCAGCCCAACAATTAACTAAGCCGAATAAATTCTTATTTTTTAATTTTTTTATGATTACGGAATGCAAACTTTTTTTTATTTTGATATTAAAGTTAAACTCGTTACGGACAGCTCACATGCATTTGCAAAATATCTCTCCTCATACAATGTCAATACACTCAAATTTGGAAGGTGAAAGTTGACTAGACTTGTCGGTTGAATTTTTGTATTAGAATAGAAGCTGCCAAGAAGCTTTTATGAATGATGATACAAACAGAAAGAAAAGGAAAATTATGAAGAAAGTGGACCAAATGCAGTGGAGTTGAAGATATGGCCTAGGTTAGCAACTTTTGTTTTAAGTTAAACAAAACCATTGACATTAAACAAACCATGGGGCAATGGTTCAACCACTATTGACCCATCTCGTCAAGTACAATTTCAAAATTAATACAAATCAGTGGCGGATACAGAATTTTTTTTTCGGGGAGGGGGTAAAATTACCTAATCAAAATTTTGGTGGAATTTGGGGGGCGAAACTAAAAATTTAGTTGAAATTAAGCATATAAATTTATTTTTTGTATATATAAAAAAATTATTTTTTATTTTACATATAAATAAGTAATTTAGGTGGGATTTAGGGGGGCGGCCGACCCCATAGCCCCCAGTGGCTCCGCTAATGATACAAATAACAGTCACCATAATAATATAGTCAAGACAGTTGGAAAAATAAGGCAACCAAACCATCCTCAGGCCTTAAGCCAAGCCGAAGCCTAACTAAACATCTGGAGAAGAAGCCAATAACAGACCTATAACTCTGTACATAATATGTCAACTGGAAGTAACTGTCAGTTTAAACTAAGTAACCTAACAGTAGCTAAGTGGCAAGAAACAAGTAACTAACTTGTTGTTGCATCCTTAGAAGCAATGGAATTAATCATCGATATCATTCCTGTCCCAAACTTGGCTCTCTTTCAGATGTAACAATTTAACTGCTATGGAAAATAAAATACAACTGAAGAATAGACTGAGGGGCCAGGTAAGACAAAGAGGAGTGATTAGTGGATAGATTTTGTCAGTCATGTGTTACTCTACATCACCAATAAAATGATACGTGTCGATTTACTATTATTGATTTGAATTTTTTTTAAAATTTTTCTACGAGTAAGGAAGGTGTTCTCATCCAACCGCTTTGTCCTGTTTTGCCACTGCCCCACTTAGAACATGGAGTTAATTATGGCGCCTCTATACCCTTCTCTTGCCTCGATATAAAGGACCTAAGAGCGTCGGACCTTTCTTGGAGGGAAGCTAGTCTCGTCCTGAAGATCAGGAGCTTTTGACCAGATATGGAGATTGAGATTGTAAAGTGTGAGTGTTGTGGGTTGAAGGAGGATTGCACTCTGGAGTACATAAATGGAGTGAGGGCCAACTTTGAAGGCAAATGGCTATGTGGGCTGTGCTCCGAAGCTGTGAGGGATGAGGTGATGAGGGGAAACAAAAAGAAGCCATATGGGAGCATGGAGGAGGCTGTTAAAGCTCACATGTCATTTTGCGGTAAGTTCGGATCAAACCCGGCTGTCAGAGTGGCTGATGCGATGAGGCAGATGCTCCGCAGAAGGTCTGGGGACTTGCCATCTCATCAACCTTCTTCTAAGAAGCTCGGCAGATCTGCAACCATCTCTCAACGTTGCATTTAGTTTCAAAGCTGGAAAGCATGACGATGGAGACCTGAAAGAACAAAGTCCAGCAGCTACTAATGGCTCGTATGATGAAGTTTCATGTACAGGTGATGAAATTGCCATTGGAGGACTTTCTGCTGTCAGACTGTTTTTGTTCCATCTTCTTGCTTTTCATTGAGTTGTTACACATCTTTTCTGCATTTTCTCATCCCTCACAAATAACATCAAGCTGAAATCAGACACCTCCTCCATAAAGACAAATTTTTTTGTGATTCTGATTTCAACAAATTAGATAAGGTTTCTTCACACCCATCCATATCACTATTAGTTTGTATATTTCATTTATGGTTGAGAAACCTTAATTTTCAAGCAAGAGGTTTATGTCTGACTTAGGTACCTTTTAAATGTGGAGGACACTTCTGACATATCGCTTTATCACACAGATTATACGTGTGACATTTATAACTTTAACCATTGTCTGTCTAAAATATTGTCTATTGATTAACGATTAGAGTCTTTTACTGAAATCGGATCAAACTTTATGCCACTTTAAAATTACAAGAGTCATCTGTATAAACTAATAATTAAATATTTAAATATTCATTATATTCGTTGTATTATATTTAAAAATAAATTAATAATCCATAAATTTATAAATTTAAAAAACGTAAAATAAAAAAATAATCACATTATAATGAAATATTTAATATAGTTAAGAAATTGATAATTAATATGATATGTAAGTCTTATACATATGTATACTTGTATGGAAGAGTTATTGAATGTGAATAAAAAATTTATAAAAACTAATATAATGGGAATGCCATAAAAACTATTTGAGACATAAATTTCATTTCTATTGCAGAAAAGAATTTTGGTTTGTTAATAATACATAAAAAGTCAAAGGAGTATCTGTAAATGATTTCCCCACCTATGAAGTTTGAATGTTGATGATTAAATATGTGCGTTATAATTTATATTAATAATTTTTTTAAAAATAAAAAAAAACGGGACGTTGTGACTGTCCTGTCCCTCAAGCCAGCGCGTACTATTGGAGGCACTTGCACTGAACACACAGCTATCAAGTTGAATCACTCCTCTTCATCCTCAGCAGCAGATCAATTTGGATATCTCATTCTAGCTACACAGTTGTTTGATAAGGTACAAATATTACTCATTTTGGTCACCCAGTATTTTAGCAAGATGGTCAAATTTGTACCCCGAGTTTGTGCAAGAGTGACACTTACCAGGTCCATTTGAACAGAGAATAATAACTCTTCATTCTCTTACTTACCTATATGGCTCAGAGAGTGGGATATTAGTTTATTAGTGATATTTTAAAAGGCAATAATTTTGGAATCTCTCTGTCATCTGAAAGTGTATACGTCTTGGGCCAAGTTTTATCTTGAATCAGATCTGATATGCTACAAAGCACAACTGATACCTTTCATCCCTGAGCTTAAAATGCTGAAAAGAAGTCTTAGCAGCAATTGTGCCATTTATCATGAAATAAATGAGGAATCATCAAATCCTGGCGATGTTCTAAAAAGCGCTAAGCGGTGAGCAAAAAGTCTAGCGACTAATCGGTTAGACGGGATTAATCAGGATGATTAAAAATCGGACATTTAACTATAAACATATATGTTTAAAAATTATTATTTTTATAAAAAATTTAAGTATGAACGATGAATCGGTTAGACGGAACGTTTTAACACCAACTAGCGATTAATCCATCTGAGACGGTGATTTTTAGAACATTGAATTCAGGTACCCTCTCAGTCAGCACTACTTTACTCAATGCATATGAAGTTCGAATTTGGAACCACATCTTACCTGGATGAGCAGTTACAGCGTCACTGAAAGATTGTTTTCTAAATCATTTCCCATAACCGTGAGCACATTGCAAGAACTCATTGATTAAGATTTTTGTCATCTAGTGTTGGTTGATTCTTTATGCAGCAGATTTTAGACTCTCTCTACCCTTCTTTGTCAGACCATAAGATAGCACTTAACTTCTCACTGTGCCATAAAACTACTTCCTTCTGTTCTTCTCCATAGAAATCAAGAACAGCAATATATGAAGGTGTATAACCCAAGCTAGGCTTCAACTTGCTGACCATCTCATTTAACTTCTCTTATATCTCGGTCGTATGATCAGCGGCTGTCAAGAACTCATGTATCTAATCCCCAAGCTCAACTCTGCTGCAGCATTTTTCCTTCAAGATCCCTAGACCCCTCATAACTGACCATACATTATTGCCCACATCTCTGCATCTACTCGATTTGGCCTAAAGGTTTGACGAGATTACTGGGCACCATCATAATCTGGTTCTGGATCAAGAACCCGCTGTCTCCAAATCTCCCTGGGCACAGACGAAGGTTTGGCTGTGGCGAAGGCGAGAGCAGCTTCCAGCAGGACTAAGGTTAAAGATAATCGCAACGCAACGTTAGCGGTTGGCGCGATTGGGGGATTTGCACTTGGCTGCAAGAAGAAGTTGAGGATGATGTTACACTATGTCTCATGGGATTGAATTCTTAGTATGTGACGAGTACAATTTTATTGATGAAGCCTATACCCAAGCGTGAGACAGGATATTTTATAATTCTGTAGGGAGAAAAACAGAAGCAAATGCACAATTTTGACACAAGTGAAGGGCCAACTTTTTTTGTCAAGCAAAATTTTTCGAAGTCAGACGGTGACAATAAATCAAAGAAACATATTGAGTGTTCTTATTGCAAGAAGGTTGATCATACAAGATTTCAATGTTTTAAGCTGATTGGCATGCCTCTTGATCATAAGTACTACAAACCACCAACTGCTCAACAAATAGCTAATAGAAAGAAGTTTGCTTAGCTGTGTCAATTGTCTCATGCAAATTTAGCTTCTTCTAAAAGTGAAGTCTCCACTGATATTGTACAAGCAGATGGAACCTCACATTTCTCCACTGAACAATTACAAGAACTCTTCCAATTAATGAGCAAGAATCACAATCCTACTTCAGAGATTCACATTAATGGTGCTACGAAAGGCACTTCTTACACATTTTGTAGTATTGTTGTTACCAATTCATGGATAATTAGTCCAGGAGCTTCTCACCTACTTCTCACTTTTCTTTACTTTATAATCCTATCACTCCTCTAGTGAAAAATAAGCAGCTTTCATACTCTCAGGCTCAATCCATATTACCCCAAAACTTATCCTTCAGAATAATGTTCTATATTCACTTGAGTTTCATTTCAGTCTCATTTCAGTATCCAATTTGTTGAGTAACAGTGACATAAAACTCAACTTCACCCAAATTGATTGTTTCTAGCAGGATCTTGTCTTGAAGAAGATACATTGGATTGAGCACCAATTTATTGGATTGTATCAGCTTAGAAGTATTTTAAAATACCTCATCCAGCCCCTCAGCCACTGTAGCAATTACCACACGTTATTCAATTTCTTTGCTTTGGCATCTTTGATTGGACCATACTTCAATTTCAAAATTGCCTTATATCTCCCAGCTTCGAATTCCATTATTTTCATCTTCTATATCATGTGAAATCATTGGCTAAGCAAATTAGATAATCATTTTCATTGAGTCAAATCAACAATTATTTTTTATTACATATATATTGCGATGTATGGGGGACTTTATAGCTGTCCAACATGTAATGACTTTAAATACTTCTTTACTATTGCTAATGACTATATTAAGTGTACTTGGATTTATCTTTTACAAAATAAATCTGATGTGTTAGATTATTTTATGAATATTTATGCCTTTACTAAGAATCAGTTTTCTGTCAGTATTAAAACGGTAAGGAGCGATAGTGGTTCTACATTTTGCACTAAATCTTTCAATCATTTCTTACTCAAACATGGTACTTTTCATCAAACCACTTGTTGGTAAAGCTGAGAGAAAGCACAAGCATCTCCTTGAAGTTGTCAGGGCTTTAAAATATCAATTTTAGTTGCATAATCAATTTTGGAGTGATTGTATTCATACTGTAGTCTATATAATTAATAGACTTTGTTACAAAGCTTAAACTGCAAATTACCCTACTACTACTCTTTCTTAAGGCACCATCGTGCACACAATTTAAAGTCCTTGGTTGTCTATGTTTTGGCACTTTATAGTTTGAAAGAGAAAATGTTTTAGAGCGATCTTCAAGGAATGTTTAAATTACGTATCCACTGGGTAAGAAAGACTATAAATTGTATGACATCATTGCTAAAAAACTTACTACAACATAGATGTTATATTTTTTGAATATATCTTTTCTTTTAAACTAGATGGTGAGGCTTCTAATTTTTCCAAGCTAGTGATAGATTCTTTATCTCACATTGATATTTTTGATCAATCTCATTTTTCATCTGACCCATCCAATATATCTTTATCTCCTTTTTCATCTACTAATATATTTAATCCTACAGACCCACCACTTATCTCTGATACTGAATGAAATAATTCTGATTACTCATTGCCCTCACACACCATAGATAATAATATCTTCTCCGTGCCTATCAATTCCAATCATATTAATTCCTCTACTCCTACCACCATATCTTTTAGACCACATAAAAAATGAATGTTACCTTCAAAATATAATGACAACATCATTTCATCAAAACCTGGTGTCTATCACTCAAATGTATCTTCCCTAAGTCCAATATTATTTTATCTCTCTAATGACATGTCATACTCCCTTTTACATTCTTCTTACATTGCCTCTCATGCCTCCATTTCTAAAATCTCTGAACCCACAAGTTAAACAATAGCTTCTAAAAAGTCATTGTGGGTAGATTCCATGAATAAAGAAATTCATGCTTTGAAAGCAAAAAATATTTAAATTTTTTGTGAGTTGTCTGTAGGTACTATCTCTGTTGGATGCAAATGGGTGTTTAAAATCAAATCTAAGGCAAATGGCACCGTAGATGGGTACAAGGCAAGACTAGTAGCTAAAGAGTTTATACAAACTTATGGACTTCACTATTTGACAATTGCTCCAGTAATAAAGATGACAACTATGAGAGTGGCCCTTGCTTTGGTAGTTTCTTGAGGTTGGATTATTGGTTGGACCTTGTTGAGGTGTCTTATACAAATAAATTTATATTATCTGACATCACTAGCGAGCAGCAAGTACGGGGTTGATCCGTAGAGACTGAGTTGTGAACTGTAATAACTAATCAACTTAAACAAAATAAATGATACAAATTTTGGGGGTTTTTAGATATTTGAAAGTAATAGGATGATTAACTAGGAAATCAGACAAACAAGCATGTAGTTCGGGTGGCCTTAACTCTTGAGATTACCGATCATCAATACAAAAGATTAAATTCTGCTCATGTATTGAATTCAGCACAATAGACATCCCATATTTCAGAGTGTAAATAATTACTCATATTCTACATTCATCATACTCTTAAGCCATGGTATGAATTCTATATGTCTAACATGCTTTACTAGGTAGTTAGCCTAGCAACAAGACATACGCAATTGTGCTACTTTGATAGAAAATTCAAACTAAGTTATGTTGCTTTTGCAGAACTCAGGATATGCTAATATATGTTATATCCAATCGGTATTTGCCTTTCACCTCACAATCAGATCTAAGTGTCTAGGTTTCATTCAATTATGCACTACTACGCACAATAGTCTATCACGCATGTTAATGCAATCATTCAAATTCTGCATAGTAACAATATCAACACAGACAGAATTTATAAGCACAAATAATTTAACAACAATTATCACAGATTTACAGCACTTGAACTATGAAAACGAGTTTAGCCACTAAAGGCCATATACATGGATACAACTAAAAAGTAGAAACTACAATCTTACTCAAACTTATGCAAGGTTATACTCCCTTGCTGCTCTCCACTACACCTTGATGATAAACCAGAATTGAGATTTGGCCTTGAACTCTAAGTTCGCAGCTCGCCAACTTCCTACAATTAATTTCCCATGGCTTCCTCTTCTTTTCTCCTTAACTAAGCCCTCTATATAGAGGTGTTAAGCTTAGATGTTAAGCTACGAATCTAGACTTATTCTTCATGTAAATCTTTCAGGAGATATTGATGAGCTTCAAACTTCTTCAGTTGATGAAGACATTATGTTATCGATTTTGTAGGCTACATCAAATTTTAAGCCATCATAACTCTTAATTTCAAAAGTTGGTGAAGGCTCATAAATAGTGGTTGGAAAGATGTCGTTGTCATCTTTCAAACGGATCAAGCTACGTGTCAAATTTTCATATGAGCTGTTCGGAATCAACAAAACAAATTTCATATTTTTCCAGTACAAATCAAAGAAGGATTTGGGCTTAAGTCAAATTAATAACAGGATTTGGGCTTTCGGCTTAAGTCAGACTGATAACAGGATTTGGACTTTGGGTCTGAGCCTTTTAATATCAGTCCAAATCTTATCAGTGATAAAAATTCAAATAAGTTTAAGAGAAGCTCTAACTTCCTTTTTTATAAATAGATAGTTGCAGACATCTTTTTCAGTTGGATTTTGTTTAGATTGAAGTTAGTGGCTGCTTTTTTTTCTGTATTCGCGCATGTCGACTAAATCGCCCGTCTACTTATCTTCGGAATCACAACTCTTATTTTATTTTAGAATTATAATTCATTCATCTTATTCTTGCTCGTTCTTCGACTGCTTGCATGTCACGACCCGAAAAATGTGGATCGCGATGGCGTTTGACTGGTCTTTTTGACTTTCAGTCAAATAAGCCTCGGTGAAGAAAAGTTTAAGTCAAAGGTTTAACATACTCTCTAAATAAAATAAAATTCAATAGATTTAAACTATTCAAAATCAACCCAAAATCTTACCCAAGTACCTCGGAACAACTACTAAAGAGATGACAAAGTAACTCCAATTAAATAACTGTTGACTAAAAGAAACTGATCGAAGACTGGATGGAACCGTACCGAAGAGCTTGCTCGTTGCTAAAACACCATCGCCATTAACCAACTCTATGAGTAAACAACTCGCTACTTATTTGGCGAGCCGAATGGGGATTCCTTTCAACTTATAACATTGATTAACATTTTATTCGTCACGTGCGGCTCGCTCACCGTTCGTACTTTTATTGTGTACGTAGGAGTTATTTATTATTTTGTTGGCACATATATTTCTTTTACATCACATCATAATGTCATACATCAAATGCAAACGGGAATGCGTGACAGACATGAACTGCGTCATGAGCCCTTTTTGGCTAGGCCCTTTTTGGCCGAATGCAAATGTGTATGCGTGACAAGCATGAATTGTGACGTAAGCCCTTTCTGACTATGTTCTTTTTGGTTAGGCCCTTTTTGGCCAGGCAGTCGTCACTACCGATCCGGATCATAAATCAATCATATAACAAGCGCGATAATTCGCGAAACAAGCGTCGCAGACATGATGCAGCGTGTGTGCACATGAATGAATGAATGTTCAATATAACATTTTCACTCTTCCACGTTGGTATACATTATGTATGTATTATACCCAATATACGTCATTATCAATCACATATTTAATTTTGTACGAAAAGAAATACGTAGGAATTATTTACTCACCTCTTCCGAGCGAACCCAACAATTCTTAACGCACTCGAGCAATAATAATGCTCTATCATAACCTACAATTTTACATTCTATAGAACGAAAAACAATGCCTAAAATCCATTGCTAACTCCTTACACACAGATTTAACAATCCAACTTTTAAAGCTAATAACTTTATAACCAGACATAACTAGCTTACGACTTTTATACCACTAGAAAACTTATTTCGAGTTAAATAATTTAGAAACAAGAATTGCTTAATTCGGGGTATCGTATGCTCAAGATTCAGATCCTCGAAGTTGGATGCTTGAGCTGTCAAGTTCCAACAGACAGGTTCAGGGTACTGACTTTGGAACACTATTTCTCTCCAACCAAGTGGAATTAGAAAGCATGCAATATATTCATAGAAACTACAGTTTACGTACAACACATTAAAAAAGAATTACTAAATTTTAATATCAAATAGGAAGATATTTGCGTCCGAAATCAATACGCACATTAGTCTAAACTGGCCGACAGCTTCCTACGCTCAACTTTGAACCCATGTATCTCATTATTCCGACTGAACTAGATTTCGAAATTTATATGGTTGGAAAGATTTTTTTACATAGATTATCTTAAGACCAATAAAAACTAAAATCGGACGACGTGAACTCAGTTTACAGCCACAATAAAGCAGACAATGAAGCTGACTTTTGATACGCGATTCATACCTCAAATTCAGGAATCCGACGGCCTTTCCTATGCATACCGTAACTCTTTCAAATGCAATAAAATCAGCAGCGATCTAGAAACTCATGCACTCATCAGATTCATTTAGATTTCTCAATGAAATCCTCTCACCACAATCTCCACTCAAAATAAGATCCATCAGCAAAAAGCTTTCCATTTCTGTTATGATCGAGTCCATGTCGCATCTGCGCACAATCGAACCTTTGCTGCTCGTGCCTCCAAGGTAGCGACATGAAGCGTGGGATGGTCTGATTGAGCACCACCAGCACATACCCCAGACTTCCCTTAACTGTTGGGCCATTCGCGACAGAGCTGGACGGAAGAAGAGGGAGGAGGAAGGTGGAGGAGTGGCGCTGAACTGCCATGATGAGGATCGAGTACCACTTCGTCTTCGTTTCTCCTGAACTCCATCATTAGCCAATTTGATTGTTGCGTGTTGAATTAGAATAGGTTTTTTTTTAATATTTTCTTTATATAATATGATTAGCCATAGGCCAGCCCAATCGTATTTAAGGCCCATTAAATAGTTATTTATTTATTTATTTAAATGAGTGACATTACATTGCAGGTACAAGAACCTTCGTAATCAGGATGATTGTGCTTCTGCAAGATGAATAACGCTTCTGCAGTAGGTGTAATGATTGTTAATGTGCAACGTTCTGGACATTTGTAATCAGATTGCCGATGTCTCCTCCACCTAAATTGAAACTCTATCTCATTGAAAAAGTAGGACCACATAATCTTCTATCAGTTGGTATCAGAGCTAGATTTTTTGGAGAGATAATTTTAAATTTTCTTTATTTTTTTCCCTACCTACTGCCCAAAAAACCAAAAAAAAATTCATTCTTAAATTTTAGATTCTAGATTTTTAAATTTTTCTTCATTTTCCCCGTCTTATCTAACGCCCAAAATTCTTGAAAAAAAAATAATTCTTGAATCTTAGATTTCAGGTTTCTAAATTTCTCTTCTCCTAAACCCTAAACCTCCAAACACTTTGAGCCTTTTCGTTATTTTTTCCTTGGTCTTAGCTTGTCGAATTATCAGTTGCATCGACGTGTCTAGTTGCTGGTCTAGTTCTTAATTATTTAGAGTTTCAAATTCTTAGCACGTTAGAATTTTTCTCTTTGCTTAGAGTTATGTATCACATTCTTTCCAGCCTACCCCAATAGCTCCACTACATATTCGGCTACAACTTAAAGGTATTTGTGAGTGGCATCAATACATCTACTTTTAGAAGTTTTTTTTACTTATTGGCTGCCATCACCACATATAAACTTTGATAAGAATTTATAAGAACTTGTTTGAAGAATTTGAGAGTGAGAGACTTGAGAGATTCATATATTTTAGAATCCCCTTTATTGAGTGAACAATTTTTCTTGAGAGAACCCCATTCAAGTCACATAGGGGCATATTCTTCTGTTTTGTTTTTTTTTTGTCACTAATAATGACAAGATCTCCGGAGTGTGTTCAAGAACAATGTTCCCCTCATACAACAGAATGACTATGTCAGTTGAAGGTTGTTCAGGTGGGTATAAAAAGTAAGCTTGCAGTTTGAATATCTCGGTGGGAGAAATCAGCACCTCTCTCATTGCAATCATCAGCCGACTTAAGGAGATGAGTCATGCCCCTATGAAAAGAACAAGCACAAACCAGCGAACCCACAATGAAAATGATGAATATGCTATGGACATTGAGCATGGAGATGCTCGAAAGCATCGACGCAACGGCACCAACATGTCGTATCAACTACCAAGACAAGAGTAAATATCTATCAAGACCACCTCTTTTTCCAATGCAGTCACTCAGCAGGTCTTTTTTCTGAGGCTTTGACCCTCTGATGCTTTCCAGATATTCCTTCCTTCTCATCTTGGACAGATCTCATCATATGGTCTCAGTCTCATGTTTTCCCATCCAAAGAGCTAAAGTATATTTCTTTTTGCTACTTAGCGGGATGTGCTTATAACATCTGAAAAGCTAGGAATGCCCTCATATTCAGAGGTGAAAATTTTTGTAGGCGGCTGGTTCTTAACAGGGTCAAAATGGAATCTCTAATCAAATTATCTATCATCAAGGCTATTCACCACTCAAGATTCAATGACATATGGGCTACGCAAGTGCACCTTCAGCATCTCCTAGTCTAGGTCCCTTGTAATCCCACCTCTCTTGTTTTTCATATCATGGTCTGGACTTGACTGTAGCTCTTATTTGTACATTCTTTATCAATGCAAAGCACCCCTTTTGCAAAAAAAAAAAAAAAAACTACCAAGACAAGAGGTACATGACCATGATGATTTATTAGAAAAGATTAAATTCATTGTGCCATATTTCAATGGTAAATATGACCCTGATGCTTATCTTATATGGGAATTAGCTGTTGATCAAAAATTTACTTATGCCGTAATTTTTTAGAAAATAAAAGAGTTAGGTCTACTATTAATGAATTTTTTGATTTTGCTTCTATTTGGATAAGTAAGATTTCCAGTAGTGAAATCATGATTTAGATTAAATATTTAAATTGTAATAAAATTTTGAAGACAAAAAAAAGAGTAAATATCATGGCTATCAAAATATTAACAACATTTTCTCCATGATCATTGGATAAAGTAATTTATCTCATAACAATAATAACAGCACATAAGTCCCATATGAACAATTAAAACAAATTCATAACAAAAACATAAAACATTGACCTTTAAGTCGTAATGAATTAATGATCCACGCAATAATATTTCTCTTACACAATATCCTAACAGCGCACTAACGCCGTCTGCACAAATGCAACACTCTCGAGCCCCAACTTCACGGCCACATAGTAAGTGCATCATTTAATTTACTTCATCCTGTTCAGAATCTATGTGTGAATAGGAAAACACTTAGCTTTATCAATCGAATCAGTGCAATAGTTTGTGTTAGAAGAATATTCTTCTTTATCTATTTGCGGGTGCAGATAAGATTCTTCCAAGGATAAGATTGTTACAATCTCTTCTCAGCACATAAAGAGAAGAGACATACTCGAAAATTTCTTCAGATAGCAGGAACCAACACTGAAAATCGAGAATGAGTGAATGAATTCTCTTTGAAATTTTCTCTCATTCATATATCACTACTCACCACATTTGGAGAATCCAACTTATTCTTTAAACAAAAGGGAGAAACTCGTGGAACTGAATGACTACACCGTGAAACACAATGACCACATCGTGAAACATAACTGTCCATTAGGTTACACAACGTTGATGAATAGAAAGTTGTATTTATCTTTGTATTTCTGAAATCAAGACTACATATGTCAGTAATATCACACATGTCATTAAAAACACTTCGTTGAAGAGATTAGAATTGGCCATAAAAAAGAGATATTGCTAAAAGAAAAGAGTTCATCAGATAGAAGCCGTAAAAAAAACAATACACTCATTCGTTCATGAAAAAAATATATATATAAATATATTTTTTAAGAAAAATCTGATTGATTTGGATCATTGAGATGTCATGCCAATAAGAAATAATTTACTAAACACATAATATAATAAAAAAATAATCCTTATTAAAGTTCAATTTAACTGCAACAAAACTCAGTAGTTTTTTTTATAAAAACTCGTGACTCAGCGCTCTTTCCATATTGGGCCTATTAAGCCCAATGAAGTAAATACGCTGTCGTATTACTCACAGACAAGACTTGGCCGTTAAGGTTTCCCAACCGACAATGGCGTCTTCCTACGAAAGCTTCGAACAAATTTTGGTCATGCTGTTTCAACGATTTCTCCAGCTTCACGCGATTTCCAATAACTTATAAAGCTTCTTTCCTTCCATTTTCATCTTCGCATTATCTCTCTAATCCTCCATTGAGTGATTTGTTCAGCAGGTTATCATCGACTTTCGTGCTACTGTTGGTCACATCCGTTGATGATTCGATCAGAACCAAGATCGAATCTTATTCCAGTAACAACTCCAATCGTGTCTTCAGGTGTTTTCATCGTCCTAGGATTTTAATAAGTTTGTTGTGTCTTAAGTGCGGTATATATACCGGTTTCCGCCATGGAAGGTCATCATCGTCTGTCGAGAAAGCGGAGCTATGCAGATGCGGTGTGTTCAGCTAACCGCACGCAGATGTTCGGAGTTGAAGCCAGAAAGAAGCTGCGGAGGCTTCCCCATGTTTTCAGCCGGGTGCTGGAGCTTCCGTTGAAGTCCGATGCTGATGTTTCAGTTGAAGTAAACCCCAGCAATTTCCGATTCGTGGTGGCTGTTGGCAATGGTGTCTGTGAGGCAGGCAGTAGATTTGGGGCGCGCGTGATCCAGGTGTATCCTGGTGTTGTGAAGGTTATTGTGACGGGATATGGAACTGATGAGGATGAAAATGAGTTGCAGCTGATGGATGGACTTGAGCTTGATAAATGGAGGTTCAGGCTGCCCGTCACAACTAGTCCGGAGCACTCCACGGCTGTTTGTGTAGATGGTACGCTTGTGGTGACTGTGCCGAAGCAGACTGCGGTGGATGGCGATGGGGCTAAGAGGGTGTTGGAGTGGGATTGAAATAGGTTCATAAAGGTGCCGATAGTGATGGTTTGGATATCAATCTCCAGCTTCGTCTTTCCTCAGACGAAAATGAAGCTGCTCTGATGCTTTTCAGAGTGAATAAGAATAAATAAAATTATGCTTACCTGTGTATATCTTTATAGTCTGAGAATGAAGCTAATTGTTGGTGGTGATGGTCACCCATGCATGTCTGGAGAATGTGGAAGTCAGCATAAAGCATGTATAAACACCTTTTGGTAAACTGGTAATAACGGAGTAAAACAAACAGCATCATGTGAATTTGAAAACGGAAATGCAGGATCTAAGCCTGGTCTGTCAGAAGGCTACAGAGATTCGAGTCAAGAGCGAATTTGAAACTCACTCCCTGTTGTAGTTGAAGTGTTGGTCCATGATTGTTTGGGGGACCTTGCCGAAACCTCTAGAGGCCTCCTCCATGTGCCTGAGTTTCTTGAGTTCCCTCTTTATCTGTTCAGTTCGACTCTGAACGGTCTCAGCCAAGGAAATAGGGTGGTCGGCAAATGAGAGGCCATTGGCAACCAATGATTTCTCATGTTTGAGCTGTTCTTGGAGATTGATAAGGTAGGTCTTCTGTGCATACAGCTTCTCCTCTGCCAGTTGGTATTCGGCTTCCTGTGACTTCTTCAATGACTGGAGAGTATCATAAATCTCATCCTCAAGTTTCAAAGGGTTAATTTCTTGCTCATCTGGAAATTCGCCCACAACTTTGTTTTGGCCTGCTATTTCTGCAACTGAGACGTCCATGTTTGTAGTTTGGGCCATCAGGTTGCTTGCATTGCTTAGCCCACTTGCGTACGTGGGAGACATGAGATGGTTTAACAGTTAGTTGCCAAGCAGAATTTCTTTTTGCACTTGAAGCATAAACAATAGTAAAAAAAAAAGGCTGAATAAAGAAGTCGACTAAATGCCATCAATGTTTACGGATGCACCATTAAGAGCATCTCATTGAATTTAAATAATTGTTATGTCATCTGAGATTTGTGTCATATTATTTCATTATTTTTATAAATATACCTTCGTACAACTCTGTATATGGACCCATCTGTATTATAATAATTTTATATTTTTATATTATATTTACTATTAATTTTTAAACGATTCATACAACTATAATCAATATTTTAATAATTAATTACAATCATATAAGAAATTTTTAGGTGTAAAGCGTCGGAAAAGTCCGACCCAATTTTATTAAAAACTTTATAATCAATATATGGCGTTTACAAGTAAAACAATGTCGTATAAAGTAGTTGTGATACTCTTATACGACGTTTTTAACCAAAAAAACGCCGTATAAAGTTGTTTACACGACGTACTAAAAACGTCCTGTATTGTTCATAAAGCGCATCATCTGTGTGATACCACGTTATGTCAGAAGGTCATGAACTACTCTCCACATTGAGATGAACCTGTCAGATAAAATTTATACTCTGTTTAACCTTTTCATAAACCTTCAATGAAGATGAAGGCCAGACAATGTCAAAAAGTATTATTGCGTTTTAAAAAAGAAAAAATATTTTTCAGTTAGAAAGAAAACCAAATAAAAAATTAGAGATAGGTCCATGAACTATGAGAAATTTATTTCTTACAATATTCAATTTAAAATAAGATATAAAACAAGACAGATTTTTAATAATTTTTAAAATCCAAGTGTAAGTCATGTGCGAGAGAAAACTTTATTGTTAGATTGCTATGTTGTTCACAATTTACTCCATATACTAGTTAATCACCTTTGTTTCTAATGTATCAAGTTTAATCATTTTATTTATTTAATTTTTGATGAAGTCTAGACTTCATCTTCATTATTTTCATATAACTTTAGCTTTTTTTTAATAAAGGACAAAATTGGCCAACATTTTATGTAAAGAGAAATTAGCTCTATTTTCAATAAAGAAAACTTTTGACCAATATCCTATGTTAAGAAAAATTATAATCAAAACTTCAATATTGTGTGAAAAATAACTTAGTTTTCATGACAAACTTTTTCTTTTTTGAGAATATATAGTTAGTTAATTACTATAAAAGAAACATAGCACCTTGTAAATCCAACAAATAGCCGAGCAAGTAAAAAAAATATAGAAAATAAAATTTGGGATTGTCATCCCCCCATCTTTCATTTTGCTTGCTCATTTTCATAATCTATGCCTGCACCAACTCTCAAACAACCTATTCTCTAAATCCTTTGATCCATCAAGTTTGCACGCAGACAACTTTCGAACCCTTTTGCGTAAGGTTCCTATCACTTCATCCGAGTAGTGCTAATGCAACAGATAAACATGCACTTGGATTGATCGCGTTGGAGCGTATAGAAAGATACATAAGGATCACAGCCAATAAGATAAAAAATCTACTCACAAATATTCAAACACCGCCTGCGATGAAAGAAAAGCTTGAGAAGTGCAAGGAAGAATATAACTTCATAACACATGACACATTGTTGGCGTATCGTTACTGACAAGGAACTTTAAGAATGCCATCCCCATCACAAAGAATTCAGCAAGTGCAAACAAGGCTGTTGTGCATGTATGCATTCGTGCGGTTGGAGTGAATTATCAACCATTGACTGTCGAGAATACGAAGACAGAGCGTATTTAAGACATTCTTTTGACCATTTGTGATTTCCATACTCCTCGGAACTTTACAAATGTGTAAGATGTAATAGTAATGAGGTGATGAAATGGAGAGGTCATAATGTTTTAAATGGATGAAAAAGTTCATTGGAATGAAATGAAGCACAAAGGTGATGATTCCTAATATTTAATGAGAGCGACTACTCTTTCTTTTAGATGATTTCTAATACTTTTAGAATTGATTTCTTGATTGGTGTGAAAGCAAAATAAATGAATCCTAGATGATACAGAAATCTTAATGGATTAAAAATCAAATTTTAAAATTATAGATGATATGATAATGAAGTCAATAATTAGCATCTGAATTTCATCAACTTTTAAATATTAGGTAATATCCATCGAAGAATTGTGAAGAAAAATGGAAAGGAGGGGCTTTTGTTAGGGAGGAGTGATGAGATCAAATTATTCGGTCCATTATATACTTAATTCACTTAATTTTTGACTATTCAATAGTATTATTTAATGATTTTAGTTATTTTTTTTATTTTAGTCCAATTGTTTTGATCACTCCTTTTTGAAAATCATTAGTTTGGACTGCAATTGGGTAAATGATGATAGTTCAGGGTTTTTTTAGGGGTTTCTTCTATAAAATAAATAAAAATATTAAATTAATATATTTTTAATTCATTAAAATATTTCTGTGCATCAAACTAGTATCTAATTTCATCAACTTGATACATAAATTCATCGAGTGAATAGTTATATCCATCATTTTGTTATCCTTGTTCATGAGATTTTATGTCCAATGTTTCATCACCCATTAGCCTACCCCAAACAAGAATAGTAACAAGCAAAAAAGTTAATAAAAAATTATTCATTTGATTTAGAAAAATTAAAATGATAGTGATAATATTAAATCCATAAATTTATATTTTTTATTCATTTAAATAGTTATGCTCATGAAATTAGTACCTATGTTCATTAATATCATACATATCTTCATCAACTGATTAATAATGTTCATCACTTTGTTACTCATATTCACGAGATTTTATGTTCTATTTTCATCCGCCCACCATGCCAACCCCGAATATGAATAGTAAAAAAAAATATTCATACAAAAATAAAAAAATACTAGTTTGGTTTAGAAAATATAAAATAAATTAATTAAAACAATTATTTGATTTTTTATTCACCTAAATAATCATATTCATCAAATATACATTTGTGTTCATCAATTTGATACATATATTCATCAAGTGAATAACTATGTTCATCACTTTGTTACTCATGTTCATAAGATTTTATGTTATATTTTCATCCATCCATCAAGCTAACCTCAAATATGATTAGTAAAAAGAAACAAAATTAAAAAAAACAAAAATACTAGTTTGATTTAGAAAAATTAAAATAATAAATTTTTCAATTTTCTTATAATTAATTGACATATTAATTGGGATGTGGGTTTAAAAAATGAAATCTAACACCTCATTTTGAAATGAAAACACCCATCGGGATGGTTACTCTATGTGCACCCACGAGCTATTGCAATTTACTCCATATACTAGTTAAGCACCTTTGATTCTAATGTATCAAAATTATTTATTTTTGATGAAGTTTATATCACTAGAGACTTCCTTTTCATGATTTCGTACTACTTCAGCTTTTTTTAATAAAGGAAAAATCTTGAACCACATTTTGATGTAAGGAAAAATTATCTTTATTTTTCATTAAAGATAAGTTTTGACTAACATTCTATGCAAAGAAAAATTAAAATCAAAACTTCAATATTTTATGAAAAAATAGCTCAGCTTTCATGACAAACTTTTTCCTTTAGGAGAATATATAGTTAGTTAATTACTATAAAAGAAACGTAGCACCTTGTAAATCCAACAAATAGCCGAGCAAGTGAGAAAAATACACTAAGTCACAATGGCATTGTCATCCCCACACCTTTCAGTCTACTTGCTCATTTTCATAATCTATGCCTGCATCAACTCTCAAACAATCTATTCTATAAATCCTTTGATCCAGCAAGTTTGCGCACAGACAACTTTCTTAAGGTTCCTTTCAATTCATCCGCGTAGTGCTCAGGCGACGGATAAACATGCACTTGGAATTATTGTCACGACCCGAAAAATGTGGATCGCTATGGCTTTTGACTTGTCCTCTTGACTTTTAGTCAAACGAGCCTCGATGAAGAAAAAGTCAAAGTCAAATGTTCAACCTACTAATAAAAGAACATTCAAAATTTGAAACTATTCAAAATCAACCCAAAATCTTGCCCAAGTACATCAGATCAACTACTAAAGAGATGAAAAACTAACACAAATTAAATAATTGTTGACTGAAGACTGGATGGAACCGTACCGAAGAGCTTGCTCGTTGCTAACTCAAACACCTTCGCCACTAACCGACTAATGATCTGAAAAGAAAATTTAAATATTGGGGGGTGAGTCAAAAGACTCACTCTATGAGTAAGCAACTCGCTACGTATTTGACGAGCCGAATGAGGGGATTTCTTTTATTTTAATTAATATCTTATTCATCACGTGCGGTTCGCTCACCGTTCATACTTTTATTGTGTACATGGGGGTTTATTTATCATTCTTTTAGCACATGTATTGCTTATATCACATTAAATGGAATATATCATGAGCCCTTTTTGGCTAGATCCTTTTTGTCCGAATACAAATGTGTATGCGTGACAAGCATGAACTGCGACGTAAGCCCTCTTTGGCTAGGCAGTCGTCATTTCCGATACGGATCATAAATCAATCATATAACAAGCGCGATAATTCGCGAAAAAAGCGTCGCAGACATGATGCAGCGTGTATACACATGAATGAATGAATGCTCACTATAACATTTTTACTCTTCCACTTGGGTATATATTATGTACGCATTATACCCAATATACTTCATTATCAATCACATATTTAGTTTTGTATGAAAAGAAATACGTAGGATTTATTTACTCACCTCTTCCGAGTGAACCCAAAAATCCTGAAGAACTTGAACAGTAATAATACTCCATTTTAACCTATAATTTTATATTATATAAGTACGACAAACAAGCCGAAAATCTTATCGCCAACTCCTTATAAAACAGATTTAATAGTCCAGCTTTGGACGCTAATAACTCCATAATCAGATACAACTAGCTAATAGTTTTTTATATACCAATAGAAATCTTGTTTCGAGCTAAGTAATTTAGACACAAGAATCGCTTGATTCGAATATCATAAGCACAAGTTTTAGACCCTCAAAGTTGGATGGTTGAGCTGTCAATCCTAATAGACATGTTTAAACCCCTAACTTTGGAACGTTATTTCTCCATAACCAGGTGAAATTATAAAGCATGTCATATATTCCTAGAAACTACAGTTCACATACAACATGTTTAAGGAAAGCATTACAAACTTTCGTTATCAGAACATGAAGATATTTACGTGGGAAATTAGTAGGCAGATTCTTGTAAACTGGCCGACAGCTTCCTACTGTCACATTTGAACCATTTATCTCATTACTTCGGTTGAACTAGAATTCAAAAATTATATGGTTTAAAAGATCTTTTTTACGTAGTTTAACTTATAATCAAGAATCATACCAAACGAATAACATTAAGTCAGTTTACAGCCGCAACAAAACTTATCTATGAAAATATTTCTATCAAAGTGCGCAATTATACCTCATTCTGAGATCCTTATATTTTCCCTGCCCCTGGATCTCTGTTGCATTACTGAAAGAATGAAAACCGCATTCTTTCCCATTAGTGACTTGGCTTAGCATATCACCATATTCATGCGTAGAATTGCTTGAGGTGTGCACTCCTGTTGCACTTCAGAAGGCTGTTTAAACCCATAGTAACTAATGGCGTTCATAAGCTTTAGGTTTAAGATAAAAATCCCTAAATCTCGAGCTGCGTAAATACAAATCAGGCTCCTCAACCCTAGTTTGAGACATTATGCTTCTCCAATTTTAGCGCTTGAATTGGTTGGTCGAAGCGGTGGCGCTTCATCTCTACTTAGGCATTCTATACGGAAGAACAAACTTTGAATTCACTAGCCAGTGGGTAGAGAGTGCGCCTAAGTGGCGAATCAAATGATGATTCATTGTGGTACGCCCATCAAGCCCTCGATTTTGATCATCACACTATGTGGTGGAGAGCTAAGGATGCTTCTCTATAGGCTGCATCCACTGGTCTGAGCGACAGATCCAATTTCGTATCTGGCCACATCTTGCAAGACCGAGGCGGCAACTTTGTGTGTTGTGCAGTTTGGTAGTTTTCTATTTTTTTTCTTCATGTTTATCTATGCTCTTGATCAGTCATAAACCCTAGTCTTTGTAAATAAAACTTGATTTTGTTTGGGCTCATATTAGTTTTGGATTTGGGCTTCTGTTTAGATAAAAATTTTAAATAATAATTTATTTATTTATTTTTCTTTGGATATCACAATTATCGCGTTGGAGTGCATAGAATTCTGCGCGAGGGCCACCGTCACGAAGATCACTGATAGTCTACTCCCAAGTCCTGAAACAACGCCTGAGATGAGAGAGAAACTCCTGACGTGCAAACAAGAATATAACTTCGTAATACATGACATGGTGTTGGCAAATCGTTACTGGACAAACAACTTATGGAACACCATCCCCATAACAAGGAATTCGGCAAGGTCACTACTACAGGTTTGAGCTTAATACCACGCTTATTTTAAAGTTTTTACAACGTTTGTCAAGCGTGGTGAAAACGAGCGTCGTAATTGGTAAAGTACAGAACGTGGTAATAGATCGTGAATCTATTACCACGCTTAAAAACGTGATATTAAATTTGGATCTAGATCCTCTAAAAATGTGGTATTAGGGTATGACCTTTTACCACGCTTTCATGTTAGAAGCGTGGTGATTGAAAATGTTTTTTCTATTTAAAAATATCTCATCATTTCACACCATATTACTACCACTTCCCTCCCATCCTCCCTTCCTCTTCTCAGTTCTTTCACATCATATCTCGTACTGGTGCACTTGGTACCTTTGCATCTCATGCTTGCTCATCTAGTCATCTGTAAATCCATTAATGACACATATTTAAGATTGACAGGTTTGAGCTGAGAGTAGAGTAGAGCATTTGTTCCATTAAAATTGAGACAGAAAAATAAGAAAAATGAGTAACTTATATGTTGGGAAAGTGCAAAGAGAAAATACCCGGATAGCAAAGTCACTTCACATATGTTGTTATTCACATTAGCTCAGGCAAATTTTGACTCAGCTGCGGCAGCGGCGGCTTTCTATTTGGCAAAGTACTCTTCTGCGCGAGCAAGGTTCTTTAGAACTGATGACTTCATCCATTCTTTTTTCCTGGCAGTTCAGTGAGAGTACAGCCAGCAAATTCGAGTTTCTCTTTCGCAGCAGTAGAGAAGGAACGAGCTTTGAAGTTGAGTTTAATGTTAAAATCTCCATCACCAAGAATCTTTAAGGGCAACTTTCTCTCCCTCCCAGATGGGTTGATCAAGCCTCTCTCCTTCAAAGTCTCCAACGAAACTTCTTCGCCTTCTTCAAATCCAGCAGCTTCTATATCTTTTAAGTTCACTGGGACATACTTGGGCAAACCTGTCTTCACACCTCCAGCAATTCCACGCAACTTGAGAAGCCGACGGTAAAGCGGCATTTGTCCACCTTCAAACCCTTTCCTAACATCAGGCCCAGATCTCGACTTCTGACCCCTCATTCCAAACCCACAACTCCCTCCTTGTTCGGCCGCATGTTCTCTATCCTTCCTCTTCCTATTCTTCCTCGAACCCGGCTGTGGCCCCAAATTATCCAGCCGAAACCGCACACCGGCAGAAGCACTGTCCACAGCCGCCGACGTCGAAGCCTGGCTCCGCACAGCCAATCCTCTTCCCAAATTACTCTTCGCATGGAAACTAATAGCGCCAAAATTACACGATTTCCCTTTCAGATTTGCCACATCGCCCTTGAACGTTTCCAGATCCGCAGGTAGAGAGGAGGCCGGCTATGGTGTTAGGCGAAGGTGAAAGAGATGGTGAGATGGGTGAGGAAGAAGATGGAAAGAGATGGAAGGAGTGAAATTAGGCGAGGCGTGATAACAGGGAGAAGATGAGACAGATAAGAATTTAATTATTATTTTTTTATTTACCACACTTCATTGATGAAACGTGGTAGTAAGTAGGTGTCCTCCAAATTACCACGAGTGGTGTAATGAAAATTTATTATATGTTTTTCTCATAAAAATGATGTAATAGATTCTGTCAAAAAGACCGTTGGTTCGGTCGTAATCTACTATCACGATTTTTCGTATTATTTACCATGCTTGTACTAATAAGTGTGGTAAAATATTAAAGCGTGGTAATTGCAAGCGTGGTAAAAGCCAAAATCTGTAGTAGTGAGTGCAAATAAGGCTGTTGTGCGTGTATGCATTCGTGCGGTTGGAGTGAATTATCGACCACTGGCCAAGATGAATAAGGAGACCGAGCGTATTCAAGACATTCTTTTAGCCATCTGTGATTTCAGTCCTCCTCCGACCTCTAAAAATGTGTAAGATGTAATAGTAATGGAATAATGAAATGGAGAGGTCATAATATTTTAATATTTTAAATGGATGAAAAAGTTCATTGGAATGAAACGAAGTCAAAATCTAATTCTCAACAGATTTCTGTCGGTTAGATAGTCACAACCGGTGGATAAATATGTTTCCTAATCCGACTCAAATTTGAAGTCTGATTTCTATCAATTTACAAGCCCGAGTCATCTCTAGATTTCTTAAATATATACATTAGAAATACTTAGAAACACGTGGAAAGACCTTTTAAAGAAATGAGTCATGATATCTTTAGGATTAGAATTCATAAAGGTATAAGAAGAGGTCTTCACATTCTATTCAAACTGCGTTATGCAAGTATTTAGACACAACACAAGCCTTAGAAGAGAGTACAGTTAGCTTGTAAGAATTATTTCTTCTTTTCTGATTATGTACTTTTCTATGGTCATTTGTGGTTAATTTCACTATGTACTTCAGGTGGTATAACTTGTGATGTATTATTGTGAAATAACTATCTTAATAAATTCTGTTTTGATGATATGTATCCCATAAAGAAATGTTGTTTAATAGAATAGTCTGACAACCTATGTTACATTGCAATTATTCTATTGTTGATATAGTTGTGAAGACTATGGCCAATAACAATTAGTCTAGTGAAAAATAAATATAAGCTTTCATGCATGTTTATGTGATAGACATACTCTAAATTGGCTAGCTTGATATAAAAAATATGAAATACTAAATTAAAATAATAAATTCATAATTTTTTTATTTTTATTCATTAAAATAATCGTATTCATGAAATATACATCCATGTTCATCAAGTGAAAAGATATGTTCATCACTTTGTTAATTTTATTCATGAGATTTTATGTTCTATTTTTATCCATCCACCAAGCCAACCCCAAATATGAATAGTAAAAAGAAAAATAATAAATTTTTTTGGAGTAGATTTAAAAATACTAATTTTATTTATGATAATTACATTAATAAATTAAAATAATTAATGGATAGTTTTTTAAATCACTAATAGTCATATTCATCAAATATACATCTATGTCCATTTAGTAAATAGTTATGTACATCATTCTGTTACCCATGTTCATAAGATTTTATGTTCTATTTTCATTCATCCACCAAATCAACCCCAAATAAATAGTAAAAAATCATAAAAATAAAAAAATAAAAAATTAATTTAGAAAAATTAAAATAATTAATTGATATTTTTATTCATTAAAATAGACATCTTCATCAACTATATATGTTCATCAATTTTATACCCATATTCATCAAGTGAATAGCTATATACATAACTTTATAAATCAAACAATTTTGAAAAAATAATAATTTATAAGTTTGTATTTTTTATTCATTAAAATAGTCATATTCATCAAATATACATTCATGTTCATCAATTTAATATATATGTTCATCAAGTGAATAACTATGTTCATCACTTTGTTACCCATGTTCATGAGATTTTATGCTCTATATTCATCCATCACCAAGCCACCCCAAAATATGAAGAGTAAAGAGAAAAAAATCAGAACATTAAAAAATAAACAAAAAATACTTGTTTGATTTAGAAAAATTAAAATAATATATTCATTAGCTATGTTCATCAAATATACATTTTTGTTCATCAATTTGTACATATATATGTTTATCAAGTCTTTGACTATGTTCATCACTTTGTTACAAATGTTCATGAGATTTTACATTTTCTTTTTATCTACCAACAAAGAGCACCAGAAATATGAATAGTAACTAGCAAATCAAATAAAAAAATGACATATTTTATTATATAAATATAAATAATAATTAAAAATATTTAATTCAAAAGTTTATATCTTTTTATTCATTAAAATAGTTATATTCATGATACTAATATCTATGTTATATATCAATTAGATACATATGTTCATCAAGTGAATAGTTATGTTCATCAGTTTGTTGCACATGTTCGTGAAATTTTATGTCTTATTTTCATCTACCTACCAAGTCAACCCCAATTATGAATAGTAAAAAGAATTTTTTTTTGAAAATATTAAAAATATACTTGTTTGCTTTATAAAATTTAAAATTGTAAACTTAAATAATTATTTGATAATTTTGTTGTTTTTGTTTATTAAAATGGCCATGTTCATCAAATATATATTTATGTTCATCAATTTGATACATATGCTCATCAAATGATTAACTGTATTCATTACGATTTCATGTTCTATTTTCATCCACTCACTAAGTCATTCTCAATTATAGACAATAAAAAAATTAAAATATTAAAAAATACTAGTTTTATTTTGAAAAATTATAATGACAAACTAAAAAAATGTAATAAATTTAAAAATAAGTTTAGAAATAAAAAAATACCAGTGCGATGAACATGACTGTGATGAATATAAGTAGTTTAAAAAATGTAAAAATATAAAATCTGCGAAATTTTCGCTTTATATTTTTATTTGAATATTTTGATCAAAATATTTTTTTTGATTTTATTTTTTTTCTAATTTTTTAATTGTGCTACTTTTTCCTTTTTTTATGATTATTGGTCAAAGTAATTTGGCTGTGGGTTAAAAAATGAAAACTGACACAAACTAGGCTTTCTTTCTATGATTTTGTATAACTTTAGCTTTTTTTAACAAAGGAAAACATGACCATCATTTTATGTAAAGAAAAATTATCTCTATTTTTCATTAAGGAAAGTTTTGACTAACATTCTATGCAAAGAAAAATTAAAATCAAAACTTCATTATTTTATGAAAAAATAACTTTATTTTGCATGACAAACTTTTTCCTTTTGGAGAAAATATGGTTAGTTAATCTATATATATATTAAAGCAGAAGCGGAATGTTCAAAATTCTTCATGTAATAAATAATTTACGTGTCAAGTTCTCCTTAATTCTCTCATATTTATTTTATTTTAATTCTTTATTATACATCTTAATTAAAATTTAATCCTATCCAAATTTGACGTTAATAATCTCATCCCATTTATGTTAATCTTAATCAAATCCGTCACAATCCATATCCTATTCAAAATTTTAATTCTATCAGACTTAACTTAATTAACTTAACTTTTTTAATATAATTAATTTAATAAAAATTCTTAACTTATTCCTTTAATAAAATTAATAAGGTATTTATCTTTTAATTTATTAAAAAAATTAAGATCGATAAATTTTTAACAAATAACTGACAATAAAGCTATTTTAGAATATCATTGATGGTATATAATTTTTTTATATAATTTTTTGTTTGTTGAATCGTGGCTTAAATATAATCTCATCAATTCGTTTTCGCTGTTTATCATTTGTTTCCTACTCTGATCCATACTAAAACAAATTACCGATCGCTATAAGTAAATTTAATCATTTTACTTTAGAAAATTATTATCTTAATTCTTTTCACTTTTATTTTATCCTATATTTTATATGAAATGTGTATCATTTTGAAATTTTATTAACCTACAAAGCAAAAGTAAGTAAGAACCTACTAAAAATATGATTCAAATTTTCATTATTTTATATAATTTCCCTCCTTTCTAACTTGAATACCTATTCATATAAAAAGCTTCTAACCTAAAAAAAAATCTTAAATGTTGATGCTGAATATTTTAATTTTTATAGAAACTCGAACCATAATTATTCAACTATTCTTTTCAAAATGTAAATAATAACTATCAATAAAACAAGCAAATAAATAAATTTGAACTAATAAAATGTTGTATTCTAGCTAATTATGAAGTTTTTTTTTCATTCACAAATTAAATTTTCTACATGACACGTTAAGATTAATTCTCAATCACTCAATTATTTTTTGTTTTCTCAGTTTTATTTGAATTACTGTTGTTTAATAATCAAATTTACAAAAGATTTTAATTACTATTCAGTTTTATAATTTAGAATTTTTTATAATTGACAATGCTATTAAGATTTTTGAATTCTTAAGCTAAAGAAATTACAGAAATTATAAGATAAAACATTTCTAAGATTAGTTTAAAAATATTTGAAAACAACATAATGTACCAAAATAAAATTGTATAATCTTATAAAATTAATGCACTGACGCTGAAATATTTGCGGGCAATAAATACTTTCTTTGATATCAACGCTACCCAATTAAAATTAATTAGGTTGATTTACAAATTTATGGCACTCAACTTCTATAATTTAATTCTTTTTATTTTTCACATACGAAAGTAGGATAAATCGTGTCCGATTAGTAAGATATTGTATTCCGTGCTTATCATTTCCGAACGTTAAATTTAAATATTTTTGAAATTCAACTTATCAAAATTTCCAATATACCGGACAAAAAATATCTAATATTTAAACATAATATAAACAATTTAGGGCACCATTTTTCTAGAAAAGTTCTAGAAAATCATTTTTTTTGAGAAAGCTATATCACTTTACAATCATTATATAAATTATTAATGAAAAATGAGCTCAAACAAAGTGAATATGTTTTTAAAAATCTTAAATGTTGATGTTTAATATTTTAATTTTTCTGGAAACTCGAACCACACTTATTCAATTTTTCTTTTCAAAATGTAAATAATAACTATCAATAAAAACAAATAAATAAATAAAATTGAACTAATAAAATGTTGTATTCTAGCTAATTATGAAGTTTTTTTTTTTCATTCTGAATTTAAATTTTCTACATGACACGTTAAGATTAATTCTCAATCACTCAATTATTTTTTGTTTTCTCAGTTTTATTTGAATTACTGTTGTTTAATAATCAAAGTTACAAAAGATTTTAATTACTATTCAGGTTTATAATTTAGAATTTCTTATAATCGACGATACTATTAAGATTTTCGAATTCTTAAGCTAAAGAAATTACAGAAATTATAAGATAAAACATTTCTAAGACTAGTTTAAAAATATTTGAAAACAACATAATGTATCAAAATAAAATTCTATAATTTTATAAAATTAATGCACTGACGCTGAAATATTTGCGGGGAATAAATACTTTCTTTGATATCAACGCTACCTAATTAAAATTAATTAGGTTGATTTACAAATTTATGGCACTCAACTTCTATAATTTAAATTTTTCTATTTTTTACATACGAAAGTAGGATAAATCATCACTACTACAAATTTTTCCAATTGCTACGCTTCCAATTACTACGCTTTAATATTTTACCATGCTTATTATTTTGAACATAGTAAATAATTACATAAAGTGTGGTAATTGGTTCACCAGAGATTGGGGCATACTCTATGACCACGATTTGAAAAGGAAAGCGTGGTAATAGGTTAAGTTTAAAACGGTAGCCGTTTTGATCGTTACTTATAACCACGCTTTCCTGTCCAAAAGCGGGTAATAAATAACGGTTAAAACTTGTCGTTTTAGGCATTCAACCTATTACCACGATTTTCATCAAATAGCGTGCTAATAGGTTAATTAAATAAAATATTTTTCTTTTGATTAGTCTATTACCACGATTATTATTGAAAAGCGTGTTCATTGGTTAATTAAATAAAATATTTTTCTTTTCAATTAGAATTTTTTTATCACGATTTTCTTTTAAAATCGAGGTAAAAAATTTAATAAATGTTTTTTTCTAAGCTATTATGTTAAGAACCTATTATTGTCAACTGAAATGAAATAAAATAAAATCTAATTACCAATAAACACGCTTATTTGTTATGTTCGCCTCGAGTTCCACACTTCAATTGAGTATATCTATAATTTGTTCATGACTTAATCCTAGTTCAATTCATACGAATCAAACAAAATTATTTATCGTATATTTTATTTAGCTATATGGTATTTGGATTCTCCAAGGTTTGAAAATCAATTATTCTAAATAAAGTGATTTCAATCAATGATTCTAAATAAAGTGATTTCACTTCTAATGTACATAGTTTATTTATTTTAAAGAAAAAATACGTCAAAATGTACATATAAACAACATATAAAATCTATAATTATAAATAGATTGATTTCATGCGTAAAGTACATCAACGTGAAAAAGTACGCCAACAAAAATAAATAAGCCTTCATCCACACAAATACACGAAACCATCCACTACATCAACTTTTTTTTATCAAATTTAATGATATTAGAGTTAAAAAATATTTGAATTAATTCAGCAAGAAAATTATTGAATACTCATATTCTCTTTGTTTTAATAGAAAATATATTACAACTTCTCTAATTATTTATATTTTATTAAATAAAAATGTTATTTATTTCATAATCTAAATATCTTCAACTTCTATATACACTTGAATTTCAGCAAATTTTTAAAATATATTAATTAAGGAGATGTATGAAGTGTTTGATCTATGAACTTTTGATATACAAATTGCATTCTCTAAATATTAGTGCGCGATCATCAAGATTGTATTTTGTGAGATGCAGTAAGAAAAAAAATTAGTGCTAATATGTATAAAAGTTAACAGAGGCTTTATTGAGAGAAAAAAATTCAAGAACACAAGGTAAATATATAGTCTTACCATCCTCATTCATGGGATGCCAAATATACATGTTATAAAATTATCAAGAAGCTAATGACAATATGCAAAATAGACGGGTTGTTATGTATTATTTATAACATTTATGTATAATTTTATAGGTGCAAAGATTTAGAAAAAAATACTCAACTAAATTGAGAAATATATTAGATATATCATTATATTATTAAATTTAAATTATAACGCACACACCCGACTATTAACGGATTCGAACTCTGATCGTGATTATTGTCATGATTCACTTTTCACCCTGTTTACCACCAGACCACTAAAATATATCATTTAAAATGAGGCTTGACTCACTAATCGCTAAAATGATATATAAACAACGTTTTGATGAAGCAATTGTTGTTAAAAGTCAAGTTACAAATATGTTTCATATGTTAAGAACATCATGGGCAGCTAAACCTGATCAAGAGACCGATAGAAAATTACTTGAAGCATCAAACGACACCATAATTCATGATCCGGGTATCACATTCAATAAAACAATTCAGATGCATGATAGCAGATGAGTGTTCAAAATACTTTACATATAAGTTCTATAATGATACAAAACTTGATATAAAAAGCAATCCACTCACATAAAAGACAACAGAATAGTGATAATGAAATATGAAATTAGTTTCGATAATAAATTTTTGGTGTTTTATAATTATTATGCATTACTCCACAAATATGAAACTCATATAAATGTTGAGTGATACAAGTCAAATATAATAAAATATGTGTTCAAAAATATCAGCAAAATATATGATCACATCTTAGCAGCCTTATATAAGAACTTAGAAAAGAAGATTATTATTTGAAATAATAAAAGATTTACCATGATAAAAATATTTAATTTGATTTTAAATTTATAATGTTAGTATGACATATTGAAAAATCAATGGCATACTATATAATATTAATAATTTTACTTAAATTTAGAAATAATAAGCCCGTCCATCTGCATGGGCATTAATACCTAGTTAGTATAAAAGAAGCATAGCACCTGTTGTAAATCCAACAAAGTCACAATGGCATTGTCATCCCCACACCTTTCAATCTGCTTGCTCATTTCCATAATCTATGCCTGCATCAACTCTCAAACAATCTATTCTTTAAATCCTTTAATCGAGCAAGTTTGCGCAGAGACAGATTACCCAAACTTTTGCGGAAGGTTCCTATCAGAACATCACCGCAGTGCTCATGCAACAGATAAGCATGCACTTGGAGTTCTCGCGTTGGAGGGTATAATATTCCACGCGAGGTCCACGTTCATTGATATCACATATAATTATCTCTTAAATCCTGAATTAACCCAAGAGATGAGAGTGAGGCTCCAGGAGTGCAGTGACGAATATAACACGATAATGCATGCCACTGAATTGGCGTATACATACTGGACAAACAACTTCAGAAACCCCATCCCCATCACAAGTGATACAGCTCTTGCGAATAGAAGTTCAGTGCGGGCGTGCAGATATGCGATTGGAGCGGATTACCCACCACTGCATAGCTTGAATATGGACAATGAGCGTTATCAAGAGATTCTCTTGACCATTTGTGATTTCAATCCTCATCATCAGACCTCTAAAATGTTTAAGTTGTAACAGTAATAATGAGGTAATGAAATGGAGAGGTCATGATGTTTTAGATGGATGAAAAAATTCAATGGAATGAAATAAAAATGATTCCTAATATTTACCGATAGCCTACTCTTTCTTTTAAATGATTTCTAATAGTTTTAGAATTGATTGGTGTGAAGCAAAGTAAATGAATCCTATAGATGATACT
Organism: Kalanchoe fedtschenkoi; assembly: GCA_002312845.1. Taxonomy (NCBI): domain Eukaryota; kingdom Viridiplantae; phylum Streptophyta; class Magnoliopsida; order Saxifragales; family Crassulaceae; genus Kalanchoe; species Kalanchoe fedtschenkoi. The sequence continues at coordinate 783,394 of NQLW01000096.1, forward strand.
AAAATCTCTCTCTAGGGTTAAATATCATAACACAAGATGATTTTAGATATGAAAGTCAATAATCAGGATGTGAATTTGATAACCTAGTAAATATGTTGTAACATCCATTGATGAATAGTCGCCATCGTCTGACACCAGTATAAACACTGATGGTTGTTATTGGCATCTTAAACAGCAAACTCGAGACCAAAACTTTCGGCTACATGATCCATAATCAAGACGTCATTTGCAATCAAAATGACAACCAAGAGATTCTGGTAGAATATTTGTTTGTCATAAAAGAAATCATTTTTTATTTTGTATTCTTTCCTCCTTTCAGTTTTGTGTCTCCGACCTAACCCCAAAACCGCCGCCTCAATCCGGATCTGCTCCACCTCTGTTACGACCGTCGTTCTTCCGATATTTCTCCCCTTCGCTCAGCCTCAATCCTGATATTTCAAGGGGTTTTGGACAACTTTAATAAAATGGTCCTTCAATAATAAATGTATACCTCAAAATTAGATATGATTTTATTTCTTATAGTTAGTTTCATTA
>NQLW01000096.1:789724-815916 GCA_002312845.1 Kalanchoe fedtschenkoi
AACGCGTTTTATTATATAAATAATTTAATGATCAAGATCAACAGTGATGACTGTCTAGCCAATAATGACTTATGTTACCCGAAATACATGTTTGTGCATCACGCATATATAGTTGCATTTAAATTATACCATTTGACATAGTAAAATATATGTGCATATGTGAAATAAGAATGGTGAATGATATCACACACACAAGGGTACGGTAAAATAGGAATTGTGAGTTGTATACGAAGATATTAGTTAATGATAAGTATTTTTCACCAATCGTGTAAAGTGAACCTTCTGGCTCACTATGGTACTTGCGGCTTATCTACTCAATGGATCATTTTGACTCACCCTGTTATTATATTTTCTTCTTTTTTAGATAAGTAATCAGTCAACGATAGCGGTGTATAAGGTAGATTCGAGCGAGCTCTATGGTACGGTGACATCTAGTGATCAGTCAGTTTTTTTTAAAATATTCTTTTACTTTACTTCATTACTATATGTTATTCTCAAATAGTAAACAACTGCATCATTGTACTTAGATAGGTTCCTAATAGTAAGATTTCTTTGTCAATCTATTTTGAATTTATATTATATTAAATTAGTATTAACAATGATACTGACTGTAATAGTTAGATTCTGGTGTTTCGACGTTGGTTTGACTAAAAGTCAAACGCAGGTCACGCTCCCTCTCTTTCTTGGGTGTGACACGTGGCAACAATTAATTGGCTATGTTAATTGACTACGTGCACATTGACCAGTCAATGCGCTTTGAGCGTCAAAGTGCGGCTTAACACGTGTCTCCATGTGCAGACTCCGTTTAACTCCGTATGTACTTGCTTTTTCACTATTTTTATTCTTATTTTTGCTAGACTTCATATTTAATGTCCAAATAGCGCATAACTTCCAAAAAAACTAAAACTTTTAATTTAACTGTCAAATAATAACAAATCAGTGGAACTGAGTATCGAAAAAATTGAAAAGTCGCGACTTATTACCGACCACCTGACCGCCACTCAAACCCTCCACCCCTCTTCTATTGGTAAGCATGTTTGAATCTTCTCAAGTTTGTGAGATTATTCATCATATTTTTTGACGTACTTAGTTTTGAGGCTTTTTAGGCTCTATTCTCATTTTTACAGTTAACTTAAAATATTTTTAACCATCAATTGAATGATTACAAAAAGAGGAGGACCGTCCTACAAAAAGTTGGAAAGGCATCCTACCGATTTTATGGTTAACAAAAGATTACCTGGTGGCATTGTTCTAAAAGGCGCTAGGCGGTCCTAGTCGGTGGACGTAATGCCTAGCGACTAATCGATTAGGCGGGAATTAATCGGAAGGATTAATCGGACGTTTAGGCGGAGTTATATATATTAATAATATATTTAATAATTAATTATAAAATTATACCTATAAAATTTAATATTATTTTAAAAATAAAATATATAAAATAATTAGACGCTAGGCGCTAGGCGGGACGTTTGAAAAGCGCTCAGAGACTAATCGGGTGCCTAGGCGGCTAGGCGGCCGCCGTTTAGAACAGAGCCTGGTGGTGTGGATTGAAAGATGCTTGGTGAGACCATGCTACTTTAAATGGTTAACTGTGAGCACAATATAAATATTAGAAATCAAAGATGCGAATGAGGGGTTTGAATATAGACTAACTGAAGTAGTCACTCGCACTCTAGAAATAAAACAATTATCTTATCAAATAAAGGGACAAATGATCCATCAACAAGATCCCAGTACGGAGAAAGACACAATGAATGGTACTTCAATTTGGCATACGATGTACTCTTTTGCTTTATAAATGAGACTCTGAATCCTAACAAGTGACAAAATAAGATGAGAATATAAAAGAGATAGTATCAATTGTGAGCCTCTTGTTATCAACAACCTTAATTAATAAGACAGTGTGATATCATTCCCATTTAAATGATCATAAGGAGGGAGTGTGCAGATTCCGATCATGCAAAAGTCTTATTCCAAGCTTCTCAGTCATGGTTAGGAAGCAATATTTTTGCACAACAAGTAAAATTCAGTTAAGATTATTTCACGCTATACTGTTCAATGTGGCAAGGGCGGCACTAAAGTCTATAGTTGAAAAGAACTCAAGGATATCTCGTAGAACAAAATAATTAAGATAAATGGAAGTCAAGATTGTAGTAATTGGAAACAAGAGTAGCTCTAATTATTTCAGAGGACTTTGCAACTTTTAAATATGATTGTGTCACACAAGAGGATTTTATCTAGGGTGTCATTGATTTCCCCGTGAAGGCTACAATCAATCACTTTGAAAGACAAGTTAAAGACTTATAAATCAACTCAGAGATGGCATTGAGTGACTCAAAGATTTGTTGCAGTTTGCTATTGCGGAGCTCTAAACTTCTTTTTTGTCTGTTAGGGATTCAAGTATGCTTACAATTAGTAATAGATAAGATAAACTAAAAAATTGGTTAAGTTTCACACCCATAAATTTTGATTAAAAAGCCAATATAGCTGATTTACCTTATTGGAGGCTAAGTTGAACATCTTGGATCAAAACAGGCGGATCCGAATAATTTAGATAAAGTGGGTACGTCCTAGGCTACTTGGAGGACCAAGGTAAGGATTTTGAGGATCTGATAAGGCTTGATATGCCCAGGGGCAAATTGAATCACGACATGATAACTTGGAAGGCTGAACTGATTTCTTAGTTTATGGATAAGTCACATATCAAGGCATTCAAAAGCGTTGTGTTAGGCGAGGGCTATGTAACCCTTGACCAAAGGACTGTATTAGGAAAAGGGTTTTTAGCCTTAAGTCATGAAAGGGCAAGGTTTTGTTAAGGGCATGATTCGCACTAGTTCAGATGGGTCACATCCCTTAGGAAATGGTGCATTGATGAGACATTCATTAAGGGTCTTGGGCAAATAATTGCCTAAGCTTATGAGTAAACAGTAAGTCGGAATCCAATCCACAGGGATGGGAAAGTAATCTGCAAAGTTATTAACTTACAAAAAATAGATTTCTTAGGGGATTTTGATGATTGAGAATCTTCTAAAAAGTAAGACTATTAAAAATGAAGAAAAGAAATCAATGCACAGACATACAGTTCAATTTAACTTGTGAGTATGTTGATCATTGATACTAAAAATAAATTCATGTGATAAACTAAACTTACTACATCATGCATCTGAATATTATGACAAGGCGTAAACAATTACTTTTACTCTAATGTCACCATACTCTTTAGCCAATGATGTCAAATTTATATGTCAACATGTAAGATATAAAGCATAGAGGAAGATCATACGCATTGACGATTAACGGTAGAAAGTTCAGTCTAGGCTATCTCACTTATGCTGACCTAGCGTATGATTACCACATAAACATGCATGACATATATTTATTTGCTACTCAACTAATTGGTATATACCCAAGCCTTCACAATTAGATCAATAGAAAAATTCGTACAATAATGCAATCATTCAATAACAATAGAAAAATTCGTATAATAATGCAATCATTCAATAATTTTATCATGCAACAAAGCAATCATCTAATTGAAGTTAAATACAAAATATAAATTTCATTAGGAGCAATAGTTTCAAACAACGTATCACAAGTTATTCAACTCGAGCTATACAAGGGAATTTAGCCATGAATGATCATGAAAAACACAAGAAAGACATAAGTAGAAACAACCTTTACTGACCAAACTTGCATCTCCACTTAACTCCTTCCCTTGCTGATCTCCACTAGCAACAACGATTCAAAATCCTCTAAAATTTTTGGACTAGAAGGAAGAGAGACTCTGAGAGAGATTGATGTTGAAAGAGGGGGTGAAATCCTTTTTATATAGTGGCTTTCCAAGCATTAATCTAAGTAACATTATGACTTCTCGCTTTAGAAGATCTTCTTGACATGTTTCTAAGTGTATTTGCTCTGAACATCTGAGAAATCTTAGGAAAATTTAGACTTGCATTGTAAGAAAATTAGAAACACACGGTTGAATCGGTTTAGGAATCCTTGACTTCACACTGCATTTGATGGCTCTGCTAGTAATAATCTGTCAAGAATTTGAATTTGAATTCGATAATTTATAATAATTTAAACATCAAAATCGGATGCCACACAGGGAAGTTATGGCCCTCGAAAGTTTTTATGTCCGAGTTATCTCGTGTTTAGAGACATACTGCTCATCGCACAGATTAGATTCTCCAAACCTTAATAAAGGTTTCGGAAGAATCCCTGTGACAATTTGCTATCAAAGCACATTGATATCTGGGGCAAAAGACAACTATGGTGGTCATGGATTTGGAAGAGATAGTCTTTTTTCTTAAGAAGAGATTGGGTGAGCCTTTTGGAGATTCTTTCCTAAAAACCTTGGGAACTGGGTTAAGAGTGTAATGGAGATCCAAAAGACCATGAAGGAACACCTTACGGGCTGCTTGGAGCAGCATTAGGGAATCACTGATCGGTACAAGAACTTGGAGAGGGATTTAGCCATCTTGAAGTTGGCCATCTCGAGTTTAATAAGCAATGGCGCAGGCCCAAATTTGGTAGACGGGACAGCCCCTCCACATTCGACTCACAATGTCAAAGAACAAACCAACTAGATGGAGATGCCGAATGTCAAGGTACTAAAAATTGTATATGGGACATGGAGCAATACTTTCAAGCAGTTGAGGTTGTCGATGAGGAGTATGTGAAGATTGCTTGCATGTATGTGTTGAATGATGTGAAGCTTTGGTGGCGCGTAAGATAGGCCGAGGATGATCATGCGAAGAATATGGGGATCAAATCTTGGGATGATGTGACCAAAGATAAGAGGGTTTGGTTCATGCTAACAAATTCGTGTTGGTTGACATGGAAAACCTGAAAAAATTAAAACAAACGAGTTTGTCACTGCCGAAGGTGACGTTAGGATCTTTTGGCAGGGTCGTTTGTCACACCTCTAAAGTTGAATTAAAAATTTAACTTGGTCAGTTTACTTAATCGTGGGACCAAGTTAGGATATCTCGGATCAGGATAAGCAGGTCTGATTAAATTGGCTAAGTCCCAAGCTGCCTGTAAGGTCAAGACAAGAATTCGGGAGATCGAATCATGCTAGATGAGGCCAGGGGCGAGCTAGATTAAGGCATGATAACTCAAAAGGTTGGGCGGATTTTTTGGCTTCAGGATGAGTCACAAATCAAGGCATTATGAAGCATTGGGCGGGAGAAGGGCTGAACAACTCCTTGGCCAGCGAACTACAGTAGAGACAAGGGCTTTTATAGCCCAACATCATGAAAGGGTAAGACTCAGTGAAGGGGCACGAGTCGCACCTTTTCGGCTGGGTCGCACCTCACACCCCTAGGGAATGGTATCTTGTATATAAATAAGGATCATTTGTAAGCTTTAGAGGCATCCACGAAATTCCTTGTACACTTAAACAATAAGATCAATAAAGTATTTCCCCTAGTTATCTTCTCTTCAAAATCTGTCCAAACTCTTGTCTATTTTTCCGCTACACACTTATCTTGTGCGTTTAGACAAGACGAAGAGACTGAGTAAGCCACCGCAACATTGCGGCCGCATGGATCAGATTCTCCAAACCTCTGCAAAGGTTTGAGAAGAATCCCATGTAGCATTAAGTGTGTAGCATTAAGTGTGGAGATCTCGCACTAGGAAGTTACTCAGCCCAAACTGAAGGCATAGATGTCAAACCGGATGTTGAATGCCACTCAACTGAAATGAAATGCTCCTGCCATTGTGTCTGCAATATCTGCAATAAGAAGTTCTTTCAAGTTGCCGGTGCTAAACATAATTACCGGCTCCAGGCATCTACTTGATACCCCACAGGTTAATATAAATGGATTCCCTGCAAGGTTTTACGCTGCAGATATGAGGTTTGTAGCACAAGGGAATACCAAGCCAAAGACAAGTGCTGTAGTAGCAAAGATTGGAAGCAGCCTATACAAAACCATTGCAACATCTCTTCCAACATACCCAGAGCATAACAAAAGCAGATACGTGATATATGTGAAATCTGGGATTTATGATAAGTATAGTACAATAACAAAAGACCAAGCCAATGTATTCCTGTATGGAGATGGGCCTCAGAAACCATGGTCACTGGAAGTAAGAGCCAAAGTGGCTACACAACCTTGCAAACAGCCACATTCTGTATGTATGCAGCAAATCTTCATCCGACTTGAAAAGTCATGTATATAGTTTACCGCAAAATTTGATGGACAACTCACAATGATCCTGGAGTTGCTGTTGATTGTGGATTTGTGGAAAACTCCATGGGATTTCAGAGCATTGCAGGACCTGAAGAGCACCAAGCAGTTGCTCTGAAAGTGCCATCAGACCTGTCGGCTTTTTGCAATAGCAGAATGGATGGATACCAGGATACCTTGTATGCACAAACGCATTGCCAGTTCTATCGTAAAACTATCATATCTGGTACAGCTGATTTCATATTTGGTGATACAGCAACAATCATCCAGAACTGTCAGGTTGTCGTCAGGAAACCTATGGATAACCAGCAGACCATGGTGACAGCCCAAGGAAGAGTAGACAAGCATGAGTCCACAAGCATTGTAATCTAAAATTACAGAATAGTGCCCCATCAATAGCTCTATCAACTACGGCTAAAAATCCCATCTTATTTGGGACGGTACAAGGAAGCAAATACACAATGACCATCATAATGGAATCCACAATTTGTGGCTTGATACAGCCGGCTGGCTGGATGCAAATGAATGGAAACTTTGCTCTCGACACATTGTTCTATGCAGACTATACAAACCATGGTCCTGGGGCTGACACCAAAGCCGGGGTATAAGGTGATGACTAATAAAAATGAGGCTATACCATACACAACCGGTCCATTTATCCAAGGAAACCTTTGGCTGAAATTCACTGCTGGCCCACCTTACTTCGGTCTGAAAAAAAGGATAAAGAAATCAAGTAGTCAGCGGGATATCACAGAAATTTAGAAACAAGCTTGCTTGTCGAGAAGATTGAGGATGAGAGAATGGAAATGTGAGAGACATTCCAACCTCGTAGATTTTATCATCAAGAAATACACCAGTAAATAATTTTGTACGAGAAAATTGAACAACTTTATAAGATGAAAATGTAAAGTTTCATACCTCTTATAAAACTTCCATCATGTGGCTGTTCCAGTCCTTTTTTTTCAAGCTGCATTATCGAAAAGAACTCAAAACTCCACTACTTCAGAGTTCAGACTTCCTTAAAAAACCAGACCCATCTGTACACCACTTTGATGAGCTCATCCATATAAAACTCAATGGAACCTGATATTTATGTTGTGTTTGGTTTGAGAAAAATGATGAGGAAAGGAAAAAATCAAGGAAAATGAGAAGAAAAAGCCTTCATAAAATCATTTCTGTTTCCTTGACGCTTCCTTTCTTCAAACCAAACACAACCTACAAAACCCAAAAATGAAAATATGGAGAAATACCTTCTGAAACCAAGCTGAAAATAAATATCATCCGGATTGTTCGAAGTACCAAGCTGAAGAAATATCCTCCTAAGATAGGTTTCTAAGATCTCAGCATAGAACTATATTATGGAAAAGCCATATACTATATCAGGTTCGTGAAGAAGAATACTGGTCATGAAAGTACCAGGAAGAGCGATGAAGACATCCGATTCTCAAGCTAGTTTAGTCTCATGCATGTCAGCCATAATTATGACTTCCCCGATGCTTTTACCAGGTATCTATTGATTCATGTCAATGTAAATATAGATACTGTTTTGCAAATACGACTATCATATCCAACACAATGCGAAATATACTAAAAAAAACACAATTAATAAGAGACTTCGTGGAATTCAAAAGTGTCAAGTAGTAAGAAATCAGGGAAGAAATAAGAACAGCATAACACAATCTCAGTAAAAAATGGATTTAGACAAAAAAGAAATGCTACCTCGTAGCTTCTGAAATGACTCTACGTATCAGGCAATAACCAATAATTACGGACCTAGCACACTGAGTTCTGATCTTGTATATTTTTCAGCTTATACTCAGAAATTCTTACAGACAATTGATCAGAGCAATTACTCTAAGACATGGCAACCACCTACATAAACTGTCTGGAATATCAGACCCATCCTAAATAAATTAAGTCAGTCTTCATCCTCAACTGCATATACTACGAACCACCAGTTTCCTAACCACAACTGGTTAAGAGATATCACATATATACAATTTCAAAGACCATTCAGCTACTCAAATTTCATAGCTAAAAAATGCCAGAGAGACTTAAAAACTTGAGACAAGACGAACCATCTCATTTCCCATATCAAGAGCGGCATCACTAAACACGTCTCTATTCCAAAAATTGCTTCGGCAGAAAACACAAATCTTCTTGAACTAGCTCATCGAGTCAGCCTCTCCTTCACAATCGCTATTCTGCTTCAATCCAGTGCACCAGCAGTTTACCAGTTCAGATAATAAGAACTACCTACTGCGCCGAAGGCAGCTGGGCTAGCCGAATCAGGTTGGACCACCTGACCGGAATGGTTTTTCGAAATTTAGAAGCCCAGTGCGATTGATCCGTGCACTGGGCCTTAGCCGGCTTGACTATCGCGGTGGCAACCGCCTTTATCAAAAATGGTTTCTCTTAATGAAAAATGAGAATAATAATGACGGTTTATGTTAAATAGTATGAAACATAAATAAAAAAAATATTACTGATTAATAAGAAACTACTGAAAAAAGAAAAAAAGAAAAAATCTATTAATTTCCCGGGGGCAACTTCTTCAACTAAATGGCTTTGGAGGCTTGACATGACCTACTTCGAAAATTTGACAAAACTCAAACCTTTCATTTCATATAAAGATTTGCTTTGTAGTTTTTCAGTCATTGGAAATTGACCATCCTAAACTTTTTCCTTGCACTCCCGAAATTTGAGTTCGAAGAAAATTAATATTTTTTTTTTAGAGTCTCGGCCAAATAGCGCCCGGAAAATATATTTTCGAGTAACAAGTTGCAAATTACAAGACAGCGTTCAAAAGTAATTATCTGTGGGAACTTGTACAGCGCAAACTAACAGAGGACGCGAGTTTTTAACGGTTAACGAAAACAGAAACTGAAAAAATCACTTAACTTGAGGATCTCCTGGGAAGGGGATGGATGCGCAGCAATGATAGTACCCATTTCCATCGAACACAAACCTCTGAGAAAGGTGAGCTTGGCTGATAAGATACTCTCCCCAATCCTCCGTTCTAAAATAGAGCGCGCGTCAAAGGAATCAAACTTTCTTGACCTCATCTGGCTTCTTCGGTGGCTTGTATTCATTACAGTCGCGTGCACTTTAAGGCGTTGTTTAGCATCCTTCTCCAGAACAAGTCCAGCTTCGACATACGCATCAATAAGGACTCGACAAGCTCGCACTAATCTGCCCTCCCCGCCTATTTCCTCCACAGGTGCGTAGAGGACTCGGGCTTTGGCCAAGGAACCTCTCATAGTCTCCAGTCCCTTCAGTCTAATAAACACAATGCGTCTGCCACCTTCGGTGAAACCTCCTTTAGGACATTAACCGCTTGATTGATCCGATCCTCGTTCCATAACTTCAGCATGAGAACAGTCAAATGGAATGTTTTCGGCTTAATAAAGATAGACTTATCAATACCCAAATCAGCGAGTTTTTCCGATTCGGATGAAGACTTTGACGCTTTCGGTTGGTAGCTTGTAAGAGGTATGTGGATGATGTTCTCCTTGACACGTTCATTTTCATCTTCAACTTAGCTTTCTTCTGTTCGTTACCAACCTCATCATCAGAATTATCTTCAGCTGCATTGCTCTCTAGACAATCGCCAGCCTTAGAATCCGCAGTTCCTAATATGGAATTCTGGAAGCTTCTCAACCAGTTTCGGATGTATAGCCAACGGAAGTGACACGAAATGGGAGTAGTTGAGATTCGGACTATTTACTGCCTCGTCGATGATAACTTGAACCTTTTCTAATGCTCCCTTGATGCTTTCATGTGTGGTTCCTTCAATAACGATGGATTCTTCATTCTTTGAGGCTGGAAATTTTATTTTGACTCCCATCTCCTCCTCGAGTTTTTTCTGGGTCATTCCACCTTTTCCTTTGATAAATCGCATCAGAGACTTCCACTGACACACGCTGCGTTGAGTTTGTTTCCGCAGTAGATTCACTACGCGCAACAGTCTCTCCAGATTCCCTGATCGTGTCTTGAACATCTAAAATACAATCAGATGAGCCACATTATTCCATGTTGATGTCTTTGCTTCCATCAGTCGGATTAGCATTTTCTTGTGCAAGTACAACATCTGCGCTGGCTTGAGAGCAGACAGGCCTCCATATGAGTTCAGTCGATTTTTGCTTGTTCGTAATTAGGGGTGAGCACCGGTCCAGACCCGGACCGGACCGGACCGGAACCGGAATGGACCGGAACCGGAATCCAGATTTTTTACCGATCGGAATCGGAACCGGTTTCAAACCGGTCTGGACCGGACCGGACCGGAATATTCCGGTCCGGTTCCGGTCCGTTCCGGTTTGGACCGGAATCTCCCAAAAACACAGCAGCGAAGAGATTCACAGGGAACAACAACACGAGCGGCGGCGAGCAAGAGTGAGAGGATGAGGCCAATAGATCAAGGGTGAGCGATTCAGCGGTGAGGCGACGGAGCGAGAGGCGAGACGAGCGGTGAAGCGACGGAGCGAAAGGCCGAGGCGACACGAGTGGTAAGGCGACGGAGCGAGTGACCGAGGCGGATCGATGACCGATGTGGTTGGGTTGGGTTGGGTTGTGTTTGGAGTTTGGATGGTAGATGGGGTTGTGTTTGGAGTTTGGGGGACATGGGGTGGAGATAGAGGGAGAGAGAGGATGAGGTTACACACGGCCACACGGGAGATGGGTTGGGTTGTGTTTGGAATTTGAACAATTTCAAGTGAAACGACGTAGTTTCATTTGATTCCGGTCCATCCGGGTCAGATCGGAATATTCCGGTTTTCAGACCGGACCGGACCGGAACCGGAAACTCCACATATTACAGACCGAAAACCGGACCGAAATCTTCGGTCCGGTCCAATTCCGGGTCATTTTCCGGTCCGGACCGGATTTTGCTCACCCCTATTCGTAATGTCGAGATGAAGCGCTTTCTTTCCTCGTCCCATCTTCGTGTTATGGCTCACACCTTGATAAAAAACACAGTCCCTGAATATGATCTCGGCGCATACGAAGCTACATGTGCACTCGTAATTTTCCACACTAGATCAGCTCTCAAGACCGATCTGGACGCAGTCATTCGCGCCCCCGATGATTATCAATCCCAACTTCCACTTTCGGGATCATCTCAAGCATACGCCGGCCAAGAAAATTAATATACCATATTACTTTATTGCCTTGTTGTCAAAAAGTATTATTGCGTTTTAAAAAAGAAAAATCATTTTGCAATTAGAAAGAAAACCAAATACAAAGTTAGAGATAGGTCCATGAACTATGAAAAATTTATTTCTTACAATATTCAATTTAAAATAAGATATAAAACAAGACAGATTTTTAATAATTTTTAAAATCCAAGTGTAAGTCATGTGTGAGAGAAACCTTTATTGTTAAATTGCTATGTTGTTCACAATTTACTCCATAGACTAGTTAACCACCTTTGTTTCTAATGTTTCAAGTTTAATCATTTTATTTACTTAATTTTTGATGAAGTCTGGGCTTCATCTTCATGATTTTCATATAACTTTAGTTTTTTTTTAATAAAGGAAAAAATTGGCCAACATTTTATGTAAAAAGAAATTAGCTCTATTTTCAATAAAGAAAACTTTTTGACCAACATCCTAAGTCAAGAAAAGTTATAATCAAAACTTCAATATTGTGTGAAAAAATAACTTAGTTTTCATGACAAATTTTTTCCTTTTGGAGAATATATAGTTAGTTAATTACTATAAAAGAAACATAGCACCTTGTAAATCCAACAAATAGCCGAGGAAGTAAGAAAAATATAAAAACTCACAATGGCATTGTCAACCCCACATCTTTCATTTTGCTTGCTCATTTTCATAATCTATGCCTGCACCAACTCTCAAACAATCTATTCTCTAAATCCTTTGATCCACCAAGTTTGCGCGTAGACAACTTTCGAACCATTTTGCGTAAGGTTCCTATCACTTCATCCGCATAGTGCTGAAGCAACAGATAAACATGCACTTGGATTGATTGCGTTGGAGCGTATAGAAAGATACGTAAGGATCACAGCCAATAAGATCAAAAATCTACTCACAAATATTCGAACACCGCCTGCGATGAAAGTAAAGCTTGAGAAGTGCAAGGAAGAATATAACTTCATAATACATGACACACTGTTGGCATATCAATACTGGACAAGCAACTTGAAGAATGCCATCCCCATCACAAAGAGTTCGGTAAGTGCAAACAAGGTTGTTGTGCGTGTATGCATCGTGCGGTTGGAGTCAATTATCAACCATTGACCGTCAGGAATACAGAGACAGAGCGTATTCAAGACATTCTTTTGACCATTTGTGATTTTCATCCTCCTCGAAACTTTACAAATGTGTCAGATGTAATAATAATGAGGTGATGAAATAGAGAAGTCATAATGTTTTAAATGAATGGAAAAGTTCATTGAAATGGAATGAAGCACTAAGGTGATGGTGGGTCTCGACGAGGCATGGGTTGCTCAACCACCGCGCCGCGCTTCAGATATAGCGCTAGCGGTCGCGTGATGGTGGCCGCAGTTGGGTCACGGTCCGCTCAATCGGCTGGTCGTTCTGCGTCTAGGGTTTGGGCGGCGTCGGCCTCGTGCTCGGGACCAGCGCCCCGCCAGTTCCGCCTCGGCTATCCCGCTTCCTCGGCTGCCCCGCTCCCTCGGCTGTCCCGCTTCCTCGGCTGCCCCGCCCGCAGAGCACGAGTCGCAGCCCTAGCTGTCCCTCGGGAACAGCCCCAGCCAGCAGCCTGGCTCGGCCCAGACGTGGGGTCCTTGATGCACCAGGCCTAGCAGGCTGTGCACCAGGCCTGTCCAGCAGTGTGGCCTCTTCAGTCAGCAACTCCCCTCTATTAGGCTCGATGAACCCTCCAAATTAGGCTCTTAAGCCAAATTCCTAGGCCGCGTGCCACCCTTTGTAGGCTCTCGAGTCAAACCCCTAGGCCTCGTGCCACCCCCTTTAGGCTCTCGGGCCAAACCCCTATGCCTCGTGCCACCCCTTGTAGGCTTTCGAGCCAAACTCCTAGGCCTCGTGTCACACCCTTGTAGGCTCTCGGAGCCCTAGGTCCTTTGGACCATTATCAATAAAATAAAATATTTTTTTTTTAAAAAAAAAAGAAGCACTAAGGTGATGATTCCTAATATTTACTGAGAGTGCCTACTCTTTCTTTTAGATGATTTCTAATACTTTTAGAATTGATTTCTTGATTGGTGTGAAAGCAAAATAAATGAATCCTAGATGATATAGAAATCTTAATGGATTAAAAATCAAATTTTAAAATTATAGATGATATGATAATAAAGTCAATAAGTAGCATGTGAATTTCATCAACTTTTAAATATTAGGTAATATCCATCGAAGAATTGTGAAGCAAAATGGAAAGGAGGGGCTTTTGTTAGGGAGGAGTGATGAGATCAAATTATTCGGTCCATTATATACTTAATTCATTTAGGTTTTGTCTCTTCAATAGTATTATTTAATGATTTTAGCTATTTTTTTATTTTAGTCCAATTTTTTTGATCGCTCCTTTTTGAAAATCGTTAGTTTGGATTGCAATTGGATAAATGATGATAGTTCAGAGCTTTTTTGGGGGGTTTCTCCTATAAAATAAATAAAAATATTAAATTAATATATTTTTTATTGATTAAAATATTTTTGTGCACCAAACTAGTATCTAATTTCATCAACTTGATACATAAATTCATCGAGCGAATAGTTATATCCATCATTTTGTTATCCTTGTTCATGAGATTTATGTCCAATTTTTCATCACCCACTAAGCCCACCACAAACAAAAAATTTCATAAAAATTAAAAAAATAATTCATTTGGTTTAGGAAAATTAAAATGATACTGATAATATTAAATCCATATATTTATATTTTTTATTCATTAAAATAGTTATGTTCATGAAATTAATACCTATGTTCATTAATATTATACATATCTTCGTCCACAGATTATTTATGTTTATCACTTTGTTACTCATATTCAAAAGATTTTATGTTCTATTTTCATCCGTCCACCATGTCAACCTAGAATATGAATAGAAAAAAAAAATATTCATACAAAAATAAAAAATACTAGTTTAGTTTAGAAAATATAAAATAAATAATTAAAATAATAGTTGATTTTTTATTCACTTATATGTCATATTCATCAAATATACATCTATGTTCATCAATTTGATACATATATTCATCAAGTGAATAACTATGTTCATCATTTTGTTACTCATGTTCATAAGATTTTATGTTATATTTTCGTCCATCCATCAAGCAAACCTCAAATATGATTAGTAAAAAGAAACAAAATTAAAAAAATAAAAATTACTAGTTTGATTTAGAAAAATTAAAATAATATATTCGTCAATTTGATGAATATAGCTATGTTCGTCAAATATACATTTTTTCACCAACTTGATATAAACGTTGATCAAATGATTAGCTTTGTTCATAACTATATTACACATGTTCAAGAAATTTTATGTCCTATTTTTATCCACCCACTAAGAGCCCACAAATAAGAATAGTAACAAGCAAAACAATCCGGAAAAAATAAAATAAATAAAAGTGTGATATAGATAAATATAAATAATAATTAAAAATGTTAAATTCATAAATTTTATATTTTTTTATTCATTAAATTTTGTTATGTTCATGAAATTAATATCTATGTTCATCAATTTGATATATATGTTCAACAAGCGAATAGCTATGTTCATCACTTTGTTGCACACGTTTATGAAATTTTATGCCTTATATATTTTCATCTATTCACCAAGCCAATCCCAAATATGAATAGCAAAAACAGTTTAAACAGTACTATTTTGATTTAGAAATTAAAATAATAAATTAAAACAATTGATTGGGAATTTTTTATTTCTTATTCATTAAAATGACCATTTTATTAAATATATATCTAAGTTCATCAATTTAATGAATATGTTCATCAAATCAATAGATATGTTCATGACTTTGTTACCTAAGAAATTTCTATTTTCATCGACTCACCAAGTCATTCCCAAATATGAATAATAAAAAAATGTTAAGAAAATAATTTTTTAAAAAAAATTAAAATCAAAATATTTCAATAAATGTAAAATATAAATTTTAGAAATTAAAAACAGATAATAGTTTGATGAACATGTCTGTTCATCTGATGAATATAAGTATTTTAATAAATGTAAAACATAAAATTTGTGAAATATTTTTATTTGAATTTTTTTATTGAAATATTTTATAATTTTTATTTAATTTTTCTGATTTTTGAATTGTGTTGATTTTTTTATGATTAATTGACATTTTAATTGGGATGTGGGTTTAGAAAATGAAATCTAACACCTCATTTTGAAATGAAACACCCATTGAAATGGTTGGTCTCTGTGCACCCACGAGCTATGGCAACTTACTCCATGTACTAGTTAAGCACCTTTGATTCTAATGTATCAAAATTAATTATTTATTTTCAATAAAGTTTATATGACTAGAGAATTCCTTTTCATGATTTCGTACTCATTCAGCTTTTTTTAATAAAGGAAAAAAATTGACCCCCATTTTATGTAAGGAAAAATTATCTCTATTTTTCATTAAAGAAAAGTTTTGACTAACATTCTATGTAAAGAAAAATTAAAATCAAAACTTCAATATTTTATGAAAAAATAACTCAGCTTTCATGACAAACTTTTTCCTTTAGAAGAATATATAGTTAGTTAATTACTATAAAAGAAACATAGCACCTTGTAAATCCAATAAATAGCCGAGCAAGTGAGAAAAATACACTAAGTCACAGTGGCATTGTCATCCCCACACCTTTCAATCTGCTTGCTCGTTTTCATAATCTATGCCTGCACCAACTCCCAAACAATCTATTCTATAAATCCTTTGATCCAGCAAGTTTGCGCACAGACAACTTTCGCACCCTTTTGCATAAGGTTCCTTTCAATTCATCCGCGTAGTGCTCCGGTGATGAATAAACAAGCACTTGGAATTATCGCGTTGGAGCGCATAGAATTCTACGCGAGGGCCACCGTCACGAAGATCACTTATAGTATACTCCCAAGTCCTGAAACAACGCCTGAGATGAGAGAGAAACTCCTGACGTGCAAGCAAGAATATAACTTCATAATACATGACACGGTGTTGGCAAATAATTACTAGACAAACAACTTCAGGAATGCCATCCCCATAATATGGAATTCGGCAAGTGCAAATAAGGCTGTTGTGCGTGTATGCATTCGTACGGTTGGAGTGAATTATCGATCACTGGACTAGATGAATAAGGAGACCGAGCGTATTCAAGACATTCTTTTGGCCATCTGTGATTTCAATCCTCCTCCAACCTCTAAAAATGTGTAAGATGTAATAGTAATGGAGTAATGAAATGGAGAGATCATAATGTTTTCATGTTTTAAATGGATGAAAAAGTTCATTGGAATGAAATAAAGTCAAAATCTAATTCTCAACAGATTTCTGCCAGATAGATAGTCAAAATCAATGGATAGATATATTTCCTAATCCGACTCAAATTGGAACTCTGATTTCTATCAACTTACAAGCCCGAGTCATCTCCAAATTTCTTAATGATATACGTTAGAAATATTTAGAAACACGTGGAAAGACCTTCCAAATAAGTCATGATATCTTCAGGATTAGGATTCACAAAGCTATAAAAAGAGGTCTTCACATTTTATTCAAAGTTCGTTATGCAAGCATTCAGACACAATACAAGCCTTAGAAGAGTAGCGTTAGTTCGTAAGAATTATTTCTTTTTTTCTGATTATGTACTTTTCCATGGTCATTTGTGGTTAATTTCATTATGTACTTCATGTGGTATAACTTGTGATGTATTATTGTGAAATAATTGTCTTATAAATTCTATTTTGATGATATGTTTAAGTAGTTTCATCCCATAAAGAAATGTTGTTTAATAGAATAGTCTGACAACCTATGCTACATTGCAATTATTCTATTGTTGATATAGTTGTGAAGACTATGGCCAATACCAATTAGTTGAGTGAAAAATAAATATAAGCTTCCATGCATGTTTATATGATAGATATACTCTAAATTGGCTAGCTTGATTTAGAAAATATGAAATACTAAATTAAAATAATAAACATTTTTTTATTTTTATTCAATAAAATAATCATATTGATGAAATATAAATCCATGTTCATCAAGTGAATAGATATGTTCCTCACTTTGTTAATTTTATTCATGAGATTTTATGTTCTATGTTTATCCATCCACCAAACCAATCCCAAATATGAATAGTAAAAAGCAAAATAAGAAATTTTTTAGAAAAGATTTAAAATTACTAATTTTATTTAGGATAATTAAATTAATAAATTAAAATAATTAATGGATAGTTTTTAAAATCACTAAAATAGTCATATTCATCAAATATAAATTTATGTCTATTTAGTAAATAGTTATGTACATCATTTCGTTACCCATGTTCATAAGATTTTATGCTCTATTTTCATTCATCCACCAAACAATTAAAATAAATAAAATTAAAATAAATTTAGAAAAATTAAAATAATTAATTGATATTTTTTTATTCATTAAAACAGGGCCGGTCCCAACAATTTGGACGCCATGTGCGATCCCAATTTTTAGGCACCAATATAAAATGTCATTAACTATTTAACAATGGCTCAGAGGTTCAAAGACACAACTTAACCATATCGCTGGCCGGCGGGGAAATCCCCCACCCAAATGAAACTGCAAGCTCCAACTACACACACCATGGTCACATCTTCTTCTAGTACTTGACGAACTTTCTTTACTGCTTAACATGCATTGTTCAATCATGCTAATTCTAAGCACATAACTAATTAAATTTAAAACTATGGTCGAATTTAATGTAAGGGCAAACGCCCCACACAATTTAGATAGTAATGCAAAATGTGTCAAACCAGCCCATAACATGCGATGAATTTGCACAAAGTAATATGTAATATGCGCTTAGACTTAAGCTAAAACCTCATGATCAGAATTTTTATTCCTTGCAAAGATTAATCTTATTTGATCCCAAACGCTGGAGCAATAAGTCTAAAAGAGGGCTAGCAATAAGCTTTATAATGTAAAAGTTCAGTTAGTCTTGTTGTTTTAATATTGAACTTCTTTTTTATTGCTTTATATTTTGGCTGATGTGGGATAAAAAGAAGTAAGTCCTTATCATTTGTCTCATATTGCTTATTTTTTGTATTCCTCAGAGTGTACACTTTTATATACATATATATATATATATATATATATATATATATATATATATATGGGAGGGATCCGGTGCAAACACTTTTTTCGTTGTAAATTGTGGACAATTTTTGGCCACTCATTTTGAGCTAAATCTTTAAGTGTTGTAATCATGTTTTTCTAATTTTGAGACATTTCAAATGAAATAGATAAAAAATTTAAAATGCATATAAAAAATAAAAAATTTAAAAAGTATAAAAATTTTAAAAATTAAAACGATAAAGATTTCAGAGATGTTGAATTTTCGATTCACCATGGGCATGCTTTATAACTTATGGTGCATATAAGGTTCACCATTAGGATTCACTGCAATAGTAAATCATGAATTCACTGCATCAGTATAACATATAAAATCACATTTAAAAAATAAATAAAATCAGTCGAAAACATAAAACTCTTGCACATAAAAAACAGTTCTGGTGAACAAACTGTTCACCACTGCTAAAAAAATAATTCAGTGAACAAACTGTGCACTGCAACTGTTCACCAGTATAGTGAACAGACAGTTCATCAATACAGAAATTACATTTCATCATTCACCATAGTATAAACTAAACAACTCTGTCATTTATCCACACAAACAGTTTATCAATACAGATAGTTCATCACCATGGTGAACAGACAGTTCACCAATATAAAATTTCATAAATTCATTAATCAACATAGTATAAAATAAATAATTATGTCATTTATCCACACAACATATATCAATCGACATAAAATTGTTTGCTGGCATAACAGCACTTAAAGCTACATCATATATTTTTGCACTTGAAATCCAGCCACTAGCTTGCAAATTTCTCCTTGCACTCGTCCACATCTAAATCACATAAGAGGAAAATAAGTCAAATAGGTGTTGGAGAAAAACAAAGAAATCAACTAAACAATTTGCTCCTTCGTTAAAATGACAAGAACTTAATAGTATGAAGTTCTTTTAGTATGATCTACATGACCTTACTATAATACGAACAAATATGGCTCTCCTCCACATATATATTATTTCACATACCCTTTTCATCTTCAGTGAGTTGTATAACTACAGGAACCTTAAATGCATCCTGTATATATCTGCAGATAAGATCATGCACAATGGATTTGCAAACAATCTGTCATCTAACCTAAGAAAAATAAATAAGAAAACAAGTAAAATAGAGTCATATTGTTGGATGGACTACGAGATTAAAACTGAATCTTTCTGTGACAAGTTAAACGTATGAAGAACACCAATCATCTCAGCATCAAGTTATTGTACTAGAAATTGTGACCAGATCAAACAACAGGCTTAAATTTAGGGTAAAGTACAAAAAAGGGATATGTACTATACCCAATTTAAAAATCACGGTCAAAACTATCAAACTTTAAAATTTCAGGTTTTTTTATTTTTTCGGGGTTGTATTGTAACTTCAATTCTAAGTCCCGCCTATCATAAATTATTGAAACTTGTTGGTGAAATTTGTTGGTTTGTGAAATTTGTCAGTGAGTTCCAGCATTATATATCAGCAATTGAAATGGATAAATGATATATGATATATTGAATTAACTATATACGTTATATATTTGTCGAATTAGAACAGTAAAAAGGCATGTAGCAGACGGCTGCCACAAACTGTCGATTGAGTGTTGTTGTCATTTTTTTCCTCAAAATCAAACTGTTGTAACTTCAAATGTCAATGGTTTCTATAATTTATGATAGGCAGGACTTAAAATTTAAAGTTACAATACAACCCCGAAAAAATAAAAAAACCTGAAATTTTAAATTTTGAAAGTTTCGACCGTGATTTTTAAATTGGGTATAGTACATATCCCTTTTTTGTACTTTACCCAAATTTATTTAGACTAGTTAATCATTCACTAAAGAAACATGGTCTACATTTTTATACAAAACTTGAGTATCCAGGTCTTATGAACTTTGCAATTAAACTCATAAAAGTATGAAAATCTATAAATGAAAATCTGATTGGTGATTATCTAATCTTGAAAAGCTGAAATGTGCCTACTTTGTGAATATGAAAGGAACCAAATTGCCCAAATGCAACGCATCTGAAGACGACCCTCTCCCTGTATACAAGTAGAACTTATCCCCTTCCCATACGCATCCAAAATATCACTAAAATTTCTAAGGAAAGCAATTCAAGAAAACACATAAAGAATCAACACACAAATAATTGGAGTGAGAATTGAAAGAGGGGAGAACAGAAGGAGTAATCATGTACAAGATTCCTTATCCTCAGACAACTCATGATGGATAAGTTCACTTGACCAGCATGATGTTTTGTGTAAAGACGTCTCTACAACTCCCGGATTGCGTCAGGGGTGCCGCCCTTATCCTCTCTGAACAGATTGATGTCCAGCATCCTTCGATTTGTCAAGCAACCGAAGTTGCGGTGGAATTGAAGTCTGAAGAGAAGATCTCAAGCACATTTAGATTTCAGAGAGAATCTGATCGGAATCAATCCGTACGGAGAGACGACTGTGGTGGAGTGAATGTGAGGTGGAGATGCGTCGGTGGCTCGGATCTGCGTCCGTGATTCGAGGGAGTGGATGTATGAATCTTAGGGTTTCAGAGATTTCCCTGTGTGGTCGAGGCGATCTGATCTGGAGAGTGGTGGGTGAGTTAGCAGGCGGCACTGTCGATCTCTCTGGACGCTCGGTGGGTCGGTGATGCGTTTCGGCGAGAGGAATTGACGATTGATAGGGAAAAGATAGGAGTATTCGATTTGTAGATGATGTGAGTATTTAACCATGTGATTTATGAAAAACAACGGACAAGATTTGTTCACTTTTTACTATGAAAGTGTTGTTTATATTTTATCTTTTTCTATATATATAGAGGGGAGGAATCCATTGAGAACCTCCTTAAGTTGATATATATATATATATATATATATATATATATATATATAGAAAAGGGATCAATTGTAAATAACATTTTCATTGTAAATAGTAGACAGATCTCTACCACACATTATTTCAAATCTAATGGCTATGATTGTTCTCATTTTTATTTGATTTACAAACACACACATACAATTTCATTTTGTCGTCGGTTAACTCTCGACCCTCCAACTCTTGATCGCAACCATGGGGGAGCTGTCATGCGCACAACCGCCAAAGGCATCGGTGTCAAAGTCGATTCTGGCCAGATTGATCTGCTCCACAGCGAGTCTGCTTCCTCCCCACGCGTCGCATCCCTTCACACTCTCAACGCGAGGCCTCATCAATCCGCGCAAAACCTAAACGGAGCTCTGGATGGGGAAAGAGTTTTTGTCTAACAGAGAAGAACGGTGTGCCTCGCTCGTCCCTAGAGCAGTAACAGCCGGATGGAGAAGAGCAATGGCGTGGTGGCCCTAACCACCTTAAAATCCCAACTTCTGTAAAATTCAGGCGTGCTTGGGGAAAGGGTTTTGGCGAATTGATTGATGCGTGAATCCGCTTCTACATCGTCAAATTGATTGCTTGAGTAGTTGAAACCTGCTACAACAGGTTGGTGATTTTCATGTCTAGTGTTTAGTTTAGCAATAAGTTGCACTAGTTTTATTTTAATGTATTGCAATGTAAAATTGGATTTGTAGATGGCTGATTGATTGCTTTATGGATTTATTTCTGTAGCATGTTGGTCTTAGTGCACGGGACTAGAATTCAAAAAACATTTTTCTTGTTCCCATCTTCACTTTACAGGTGCCTTTCAGCATTATTATTCAGTTCTTATGACACTATAGTACTAAAGCGAAGAGGAGCTGTTTGAAAATATGTCTCTTTGAATGAGTCATTTGATGTTGAGACAGACTAGTTTAAAACCTGATTTATGTGGTGCTAATTTGCAGTTGAAGCTAAAAAGAACCGTCTAACAAGCACCAATTTGTTGACCATCGTGTAAAGGAAAAGGATATGAGTACAGACTATATGCAGGTTTGGTGGCACAATGACTAGGGGGTCATTGGGTCTGTGCTCTTTAGTGTAAAGGAGTGCAGAGATTCGTCAGTTGAGAAGTTACTTAGATTACATAATTGGATGTGGATTTCCTGTACTTTTATTATTTAAATGATTTTTGTGTTTACAACTTAGAAGTGATGGAAAATGAGTCAGAGTTGCAAACTTGCCAAACCTTAATCAGTATTTATCTCATGAAGTTCCTGTGAATGGTCTTTCTTTGCACTTGAAGCTCTTAGGTATATGTTGATATTGTGTATGTCAATTCCACAAAATACTGATACATATCATTTTGTCCATTGGCTTTACAAAGTATAAATTAATTTGTTTGTCTTATTTTCTTCTTATGTGGCTAGATGTGATGAGTGCAAGGAGAAACTTGCAAGCTAGTGGCCAGATTGAAAGTGTAAAAACAAATGGTGTAGCTTTAAGTACTGCTGTGCAGCAAATAATTTCATATGCCTCAAGTGAATTCATGTAAAGGTGTAATAGTCAAAATCAAGCTTCAAAAATCAAAAACATTGAACTTCATAGTTCACCATGGTGGTGAACTACCTGCATTGGTAAACTGTTTGTGTGAATAAATGATACAGTTGTTTAGTTTATATTATGATGATTGATGAATTTATGTAATTTCTGTATTGGTGAATTGTTTGTTCACCATGGTGGTGAACTATCTATTCACCATGGTGGTGAATTGTCCATCATGGTGAACAAAAAATTCACCATCATGTTTATCATGATGAACCCATTTTTTATGTCTGTGAACTGTTTGTTCACCATGGTGTTGAACTATCTTTATTAGTAAACTGTCTGTGTGGATATATTACACAGTAATTTAATTTTGATTATATTGATTGATGAGTTTATGTAATTTATGTATTAGTGAACTATCTGTTCACGATGATGGTAAACTATATATTCACCACGGTGAACCGAAAATTCACCATCATCGTAGTGAACAGAAACCATGTAACAAATCCAAGCGGTGAACGACTTGTCAAATTAAAATTTTCAATATTTTTACATTCTAGTTTTTATTTTTATTTTAAAGTTTTAAGTTTTTTTAAATTTTATTTTTTTTATTTTTTTAAATTTTTTTAACTTTTTAAAAAAATTTAAAATTTTTAATTTTATTTTCACATTATTTATTTTTTAAATTTTTTATCTATTACATTTGAAATGTTTCAAAATAAGAAAAACATGATTATCTATTTAGCTCAAATGAGTGGCCAGGAATTGTCCACTATTTACAACGAAATATGTGTTTACACCGGATCCCTCCCCTATATATATATATATATATATATATATATATATATATATATTCATACTTCTGAAATCAAAGGTGTGTTTCACTTCATTTCTTACATGAAGGGTAATTGGTAGGTTGTTCAGTTACCACCAGTCATCTTCTGCAAAGTGCGTATCGGTTACACGCATCAACTGCCACAGAATCTCACTGGGGATACATACAGTTAAATCCAGAAAACGTTATTAGTGCAGAACACCAGATATATATATAGTCTAGGCGCCTTTTCATGAATGCTCAGAAAAATAATGCAGCGCAGAAAGCTGTCAGTCAAAATGTGCATGCCAATCGCCATAAACCCGCAAAGCATATTCATGATACTAACCCAGACGAAGGAACATGTATCTATGTCATTTTCAATTTTTCTCAAGGTTCTTGTCAAGTGTCCTTTAAGGGTGTGTTTGGTTTAGGGAAAGTTGGATGAAAATGAATAATTGAGGGAAAGTGAATTCCATAATGGATTCTATTTTATTTTTGCTTATTTGGTTCAAATGGAATATTGAAAGAAAAGTTTCAAAACTCTTTTTATTTTACTTTAACTTAATTTCCTTCTAATTTTTCATGCAATTTTCTTTCCCACAAAATTTTCCCTAAATCAAACAAAGAAATTCTTCTAACTTTTCATTCAAATTTTTCTTTCCACCAAAATTTTCCTAAACCAAACACATCCTAAATGATTCCAGTGCATAATTGAGTTATGGACCACAAATATATACGCCATTAAAGGCACCCCCGCGAGAACGGCTTGTCAACAGGATTCGATCAACAAACTCTTCACGGCAAACAACTAGTTGAGACTTGCAGCTTCCAGCTTTCTGATGGTAACTTGAGATTCAGATAACCATCTAAATTCTAAACCAGTCCCTTTTCTCTACTGACTTGTTTTACATAAACAACTTCGTTTACGGAACTATTTTGTAGCTAGGGAAGTGTTTTTAAGGACAAAGGCAGATAAATATATCAGGATAAAATAGCAGCAGATTACTGTTTTTTAGTGTACATAAACTCGAAGATTGTTCGGTGCTCCGAATCCACCATATGTAGGTTGGACAGGAACTTATACTGAGGATAACCAACTACTAAAACATGCAGAACTGTTGATTAATCACTTCTTTGATATGCCGAAAACTTAACAGGAAACACCCATATAGTCAAACAGGAGGGCCAAACCCACCGGTCAAAGTCAAGACTGAGTTTCTCTGTATGGCTACCTAAGATGATGCACATTCTTAACTATCAGCTCTAGACATTTTTTTTGCTCCCTTATATAAATGCAGATAAATCTAACATTGGTAATCCTCCCTTGATCGAGTTCTCCGCAGTTTCTCACACCCTGTGGCGTTAGTTCTTCATTGTTGAACAATTCTGATCAGGTTCTATCCATACTGAACTGGACGGAGTTTGTACTGAGGAGCGAAAGACATGAGGAAGCCGTGCTGTGAGAAGCAAGACACAAACAAAGGAGCTTGGTCCAAACAAGAAGATCAGAAGCTGATTGATTACATCAGGAAAAACGGCGAAGGATGCTGGCGCACCCTCCCTCAGGCCGCAGGTAAACATTCAAAACATTTAGCTAGCCTTAGCCAGGAAGTCGTTCTGTTAATATCAGGAAAAGAATGATGTATGCCACAGTGGGTCAGCTCAGCATTAATTTGTGGTTTTTTGGACAATGATGAATATTGTTTAATTTGTGCTGTGATCTGAATTTTTGTGTGGGTATGATTGGTTAGGTTTGCTTCGATGCGGTAAGAGCTGCAGACTGAGATGGATAAACTATCTGAGACCGGACCTCAAGAGAGGAAACTTCGCTGAGGATGAGGAAGATCTCATCATCAAGCTTCATGCTCTCTTAGGCAACCGGTAAGTCATCAATGAGAAATTCTCAATTGTAATATCATTTCTAAATTAATTCTACAAGTACCTGCTGCTATCGAGACATGTGTGATGACATTGTTTTGCGTCTCTACAGATGGTCTTTGATAGCGGGGAGATTACCAGGGAGGACTGACAATGAAGTAAAGAATTACTGGAATTCTCATCTGAGACGAAAGCTTGCAAACATGGGGATTGATCCGAATAATCACAAACTCGCCAAACATCCAAGCCTGTATCATCCTGCACAAAGCCAGGCACCAGTAGCTGGTCGTAACGACGGGTCCAAAAGTGCCACAAAGTCGTCTAACTTTCACAAGAGTAATAACGGTGTGCAGACAGCTGAAGACGAGCAGCCTAAGCCAGCTGCTGCCACCAATTGCAACATTATAATTAACAGTGCGGATGACGACGACGATGATGATGGTCAGGCAATCTCAGAAGCTGCGAGCTCTTTGGAGGAGGCTCCATGCAGCAGCTCCTTGCCTGACTTGAACCTTGATCTCATGATATCCACTCCTAGCAGTCACCCAGCTGGTCAGAAATCAAACCCTAGTAATTACGAGGATCAGCAAAGAGTGCAGCAACAAGTTGATGCAGCTGGTGGCCGGTTGCAGGCATTGATGGAGGAT
>NQLW01000096.1:819426-843838 GCA_002312845.1 Kalanchoe fedtschenkoi
TGAAATTAGTGTTTACAATTGGTCCTTCTTCTATATATATATATATATATATAATTTTTTTTATCATAGATAGAAAAATTTTAGGTGGAATTCGGGGGCGCCTGCCCCCTCGGCGCCAGGTGGATCCGCCTATGGCTCTGTCACCAGCCAGAACCAGAACGACGCAAGCAGCAACAAGGGCGAAAAAGCCATTGTAGAACGGCAAGGGAAGCGGAAGAAAAGCTTAAGCTCCGAAGCCTGATCCATGCTCGTGCCAGTAACCATTTGTAACTTGAGTTTTCATCACTTTTAGTAGCTGATCAACATCTGTCGTGTGAGTCCTCATTCCAGGTTGGAATATTTATGAATTTTTAGACAGAAAATAGGAGTTATGAATTTTTGTAGTTATAATCAATTCAGATTTATTTCATAAGTACATAAATTCGTGGGAGTGAATTGAAAAATGATAAATTTACACTAAAATTTTGAAATTGGAAAATCTGGTAATAATGTCATTAAATTAAAAGAAGTGATAGGACATTAATTTTCCCTTTAATTTAACTACTTTACGTATAATTGCTCTTTTAAGTTTTTTCCTTAGTTTTCATAACCCAAATACTAAATTTCTTTAAACTTTCTACATCTTTCTCTTTTACTTTTCCCGTACCCAAACAGATACAAGAGATTTATTCTTTCGTTTTATAAAGCAAACTTTCAAGCAATAATTAAGCTGTTTTAAAGCATTAGCTCAATATTGATTAACTAATGAGGCATTGAATTAATCGAAATGAAGCTGTCATAAACTCATAATTAGGGGCGGAAAGTTCACAGTTGGTTCAAGGAAGAGATGCCACGTGGTTATCACGTGATACCAACAGCCAACCCTATCGTATCATCACTTCTCACTCTCAAACGTTGTCTTGTCCGCCTCCAGTTTCAGAAAGCCCCAACCAAATCCTCACTCGAAAGGCCTCAACAATATCATCGATGGCGCTCTCAGCCGCAACCGCAACCGCAACCGCCACCGTCACCATGTCCCGCCTCCTCACCGGCACCGTCAAGCCCTCAACCTTCAAGCCGTTCACCCTCACCCTCCGCCGGACCGCCTTCCGCCGCGCAATCTCCACCAAAATCACCGCCGCCATCTCCGTCGGCGACAAGCTCCCGGACGCCACCCTCTCCTACTTCGACGCCGCGGACGAGCTGCAGACCGTCACCATCTCCGACCTCACCAAGAACAAGAAAGCCATCCTCTTCGCCGTCCCCGGCGCCTTCACTCCCACCTGCTCGCAGAAGCACGTGCCCGGGTTCGTGGAGAAAGCGGGCGAGCTGAGATCGAAGGGGGTGGATAGCATCGCGTGCATTTCGGTTAACGACGCGTTCGTGATGAAGGCGTGGAAGAAGGATCTGGGGGTTGGAGACGACAGCGATGTGTTGCTGCTTTCGGATGGGAATGGGGAGTTCACGAAGGCGATTGGGTGTGAGCTGGATCTGAGCGACAAGCCGGTGGGGCTGGGAGTGAGGTCCAGGAGGTATGCGATGCTGGTGGAGGATGGGGTTGTCAAGGTGCTCAATTTGGAGGAGGGCGGCGCGTTTACTTCAAGCGGCGCTGACGATATGCTCAAGGTGCTCTGAGTCCCAGTCTCCGGCTCACCTCTCTTTGCGTTCCTTTAGCTTTCTTCTTGTAGAGTAAACCAAGTTGGGACAATTTTCAAAAAATAAAAATGCTGGAGGTTTCTTCTCTATCATCCTTCTGTGTGTACATGGAAGTTGATTTCCATGAGGAATAAAATTTTGATTTTGCAATCAATGGTTGGAGATGGAGTTCCATTTTTTTTTCCCTTGGGTTATTATTTCTTACTGAGTAATTTGTATGCACATTGCATAAGGTTTTAATTTTGTCTAAACTTGGTGAAATATCTCTTATTATTAGAATGAGTAACCTTATATTGCATTGTTGAAACATGATTTACACGCTTAAATTTTTAAGTTACAGTGGCACACAATTCAATATTAATCACTCCAAAATTTGAGTTGCATTGTTTTCCTTATGTAATTAAGCAAAGCATACAATGGTTATGTTAAGATTACATGTTTAATCTTAAGATTACAAGCATGTTGGAGCCCAGTAAGCATATTAGAAAGTGTACGAATCATAATAACCATTTGCAGGGTTTGATTGCGTCAATGCTATGAAGGAGTTAACGGTGGTGGCGGATAGGGACTCCAGTTAAGAATGAAAAACTTCGAGTTCCTCAGTGCTGCTATCAATTAAGGCCAAACAAGATTCAAGAGGGGGTTCAATGAGTGAGGCAAACAATGCAACGGTGTATTGCTCTTCCCCATCTTGTAAACCACATCATAGAAAGTAGGGTGGGGCATCGGTCGGTTCTTCAACCGAATCGAATCGAACCGAACCGAAATTGATTTTATATTTCGGTAATGCAATTGAAGAGCTGATGACTAAACCGGTTCTATTATAATTCGGTTCGGATCGAACCGAATAACTTTGGTTCAGTTCAATATAAAATCAAACAAACCAATATTTATATGAATAGGATTGGGAGCGTCGTGACGCTCTCGGTCGGTTCGGTTCGGTCTTGATTGGTTCGGTTCGATTTAAAATCGATTGGTTCGATTCAGTTTGAAACCGATTGGTTCGGTTCAATTTTAAATATTAGTGAATCGATTCGGTTTCAATTTTTAAAAAACCGATGACTAGTAATTTAGTTCGATTTTTAATTTTTCTAGAAGCTGATCCAAACCCGTCCATTGCACAGTACTCTGCCTTGTTGACTTGTTCTACAAAACAAACAAACCCCATTTGAAGCTTGACGCAATTAAGATTCGCACATTGAAGATCGAGAACTGAGATTGATGACGGAATGAAGCTCCGACACCGACAGAGAAATCTCAAACCCTCGATGTCGATGATAATTGTCGTCTTCAAGAGCCCTGAAATAAGGATAGGAGTGAGTCGGTAGCAGGAGTTGGAGGGACGAGGATAGATTGATAGGGTTGGGATGACCGGTGGCCGGTGCTAAAATCAAGAGGTTGAGTTTCGAAACCGTCACTGTCGCGTGTCGCTTCGCATCACTACATCTGCCATCAACATCAGTCGGCAATCGCTTGTTCTTAAATCTCAGATACGCTTATGATGACGCGCTCAGCTGTCTGGCTCCCTTCGACCTATTCTTGCTTTGCTTAATCTCAATTTCAAGTCTCAAGTTGATAAATTGGGTATGATCATCATCCAAGTGGCTCATGAAATTAAGGAATGTGAGAACCAGGTAGTGATTAAGTGGCAGGGTGATATCATGGACTTCAAAAGGCATTTGAAAAAGGAGGCTGGCCTGTCTGAGTAAGTAGGACCTCCAAGTTATGGTGCCATCCTGCTTATCCCAGTATTTTCTTTACCAGACTTGTTCATTTATATTTATTCTTTTAACTTGGGTTAATAACAAGTGAAATGGCGAACAAACTTTCTAATGTATCATTTCATTAGAGGGGTGTAGGTTCCTCTAATTTTTACGATAACATAAAAAAAAGTAATTGCTGATTAAGAAATGAAATTAGTTTAGTTGAACTTTGAAGTATTGATGTATTTTGTCAATTTATGCCAATTTATGGTGGAAAGTATTGTTTTCAGCAAATTATTGTTTGTATGTAAGTCTGGGATTGTGATTTGCATATAAAGTTACTCTTACTTAGGTTTTTAAATTTTAATGTTTTTGGAGAAGTCTAGAGTTGTTTTGTACTCCAAGAGTGCAAGTTGTATTCTGAACATTTTGAGGGCCATTGTGTCTCCAAATTTATATTGCTTGTATTATAACCTGTGCTTCAGTTTATCCAGGGTGGTTATCTATCCAAACTTAATATTATTGCTACTGTAATTTGGCATTGTGTTCTGAACTTTTTCGGTTTGATTTTGTTTTAAGTTTTGACTTGCAAAGCAATTGTACTCCGCCTGAAGAAGTGAAAGTGAAGAGTTTTGCGATTTGTCATGATGAACTATGCTTGCATCAATTGATTCTACAGAATTGAAAGAGGCAAAGAGCACATAGGAAAGATTAATTTGTTCTGTTAAAATTTTTTTGGCACCCTTCAGCTGTTATCAGTTGATAAGTATATATCTATTAAAGTTTTATATCCATCCAATTGCAGAAAATGTTGCAGTCAAGTAATCCAGTCCCGCACTATGCGCTTGTTTTTTGAAAATGTAAAGTTTTTTCAACTGTTTATGTATTTGAGCTCAAGCCTCAAGAGTAGTTTAAGATTGTCATTGTAAACTTGTAAACTGTAAAATATTACAGTAGCAACGTATTTGTGTAGTTTCGCTAATTTGAGTCTGATAAGTGATCAGCTGTGAGCTACTACAGGTCTAATGTATAAAATTAGCTACTGGAACCTTTTGTAAAGCTCTGATATTTTTCGTATTCTCATTGAAATAAAGAATTAACTGTTTACTTGGTATATTTGTATTTGTTGTGCTTGATTGAGGAATTGGAAAACTTCAACTACAAATTTTGTGCAATGCCTAAATGCTGAAACAGCAGGTCAGCAACACCTGCTAGCAATATTCCTCAACTAAATGGAAGCATTAAGCCATTAACACGAAGCAGCAAGTCATCAAACAACAGATGCCGAAGTAACAACAACACATCACGTTAGCATCAGATTTTCGCTAAAAAGTCAGCTGAAAAAAATTTAGGCATTTGGCAAATTTCAGAAAGTAGCTATTACTTTTTTTTTTTTTTTTAATATATTTATTTTATTGATAATGGTCCAAAGGACCTAGGGCTCGGAGAGCCTACAAGGGGGTGGCACGAGGCCTAAAACATGGTGACTCGAAGAGCCTACAAGGGGTGGCACAAAGCCTAAGACGCGTTGGCTCGGAGAGCCTACAGGGGTGGCACGAAGCCTAGATAGCGGCAGCTCGGTGAGCCTACATGAGTGTGGCGCAAGGCCTAAGAATTTGGCTCAAGGAGCCGAAAGTAGCTATTACTAATTCAACATATAAATAGATAATTCATAATTAATAAAAAGCTAAAACAATAGCAGCCAACAAGTCTCAAGTGCAGGAAACTTAAAATTGAAATCAAGCTGAATTACTGAAACAATACCGATCAGCGACAATCCTTCCAGTTTTCAATGAAAAAATATAAAATTATAAATGGTAGCAGCCACCTAAGCTTTTATTCTGATCTACATGAAATTCTGAAGTACATTTGTGGTTTGGACTTTGAAATCTGACAAGTGACAACCTGTAACAATAAACACATGAAAAAAAACTCAGATATGATGAAACTAAGAATTATTTAGCAAAAAAAAAAACTCAGATTTGATTAAACTTAGAACTGTAAGTGACAACCTGTAACAGTAAGTGTAGAAAAAAAACTCAGATTTGATGAATCTAAGAATTCTTTAGCAGAAATAAAACTCAGATTTGATTAAACTCAGAACTTAATGCTATGTTTGGAACCTGTTGTGCAGCTTTGCTTGAGCTGCTAGGCATTCTTCCTCGGTCTTGCCAAAAACTAAACATGAGTACACACATATTAGTTTAATATTCAAACAAAAATAGTTCTTTATGCATTTTTAAAAACATACCAGTATCAGTTACATCTATTTGGTCTAAGTTTTCTTCCATTGAAACAGATTTTGAATCTGCTCTAATCCAATCTCGACAACAAACAAGCATTTCGACCATTTCCGTGCTTAAGGAACTTCTAAATGGATCAAGGATACGGCCTCCGGTGCTGAATGCAGATTCCGATGCAACTATCGACAATGGAACAACCAAAACATCACGAGCCATTGAAGCAAGTATAGGAAATGAGTGAGCCTTCCACCACTTCAAAAGATCAAAATCAAGAACTTCCTCTTCGCATTCTTCAGCCAAGTATCTATCAAGTTCAGACTTCTCCGTAACACCTTCTTTAGCTGTTTTATATCTCTTGTACGATTCTTTGTATGAGCTTCTTCATACTTCAGATTCACTCATAGTCACAAGGGGCAAGGAATTTGAAATTTCACTAGCAGAAACAATAACTATTTGCTGTGAAGTTTTCTTATACTCATGGTAAATCTGAATAGCAGCATCCTTGATTTTTAAAAATTTCTGATCACACAAATTTGTCTCCTCAAAATATTGTGGAAAGGCGAACGTATGATACATCATTTTATGCCTTGGGTCCAAAATTACAGCAAAGTGAAGAGAAAAAATTAAATGATCAATGGAACCCCAATACTTACTAAACTTTTCTTTCATTTTGTTAGCCATACACGCCACTTCAAAATCTTGATCATCCGTCAACAAATTTTGCATTAAGTCAACCTCGCCAATTTCTTGTAAAAAATTGTTGGCAGTGATATATGAAGAACCAAAAACCTTAAGTGTGAGATCATAGAAAGGCTTCAGAAATTTGATAAAGCGCCTTACATTAACCCAATCTGGTGGTTCTGGAAAACCTTCTTTACTCACTAAGAGTTCAGTTATTAAATGTGGATCACGCTCTTCATACCTATTAAATGCTCTCTCAATTTTTTCAGCGGTTGATAACATCAAATAAGTAGAGTTCCACCTAGTTAGAACATCCAAACACAAAGTTTTCTTGCTGGCTATCTTTTCTTCCACAACACATTCCTTGAATATCTTCATTCATGTAGGAGAGGATCTCATATATTTAATAACTCCACGAACACAAGTAACCGAATTGCTCATCTCCTTCAGGCCATCTTGCACAATCATATTTATCACATGAGCCACACATCTGACATGAAGATGCTCGCCATTTTTAATACTGTGTCCCCATTGCATAAGAAATCATGGTGTTATTTGATTTAATATTATCCACCGTAATAAAGTACACATTATCAATATCCCAATCTAATAAGCACTTCTCAATAGCCTTCCCCAAAGCTTCACCTCTATGACTTGAAATCGGACAAAAGTTAAGAATCCTCTTGTGCAACTTCTAGTTCGAATTAATAAAGTGGCCTGTGATACTCATGTAATTGATATTCTGTAAAGATGTCCAAGTATCGGTTGTAATACATATTTTAACATCAGACTCCTTCAGAAAATCCTTAAGTACCTTCCTTTGTTCATGAAACACCTCAAGGATATCTCGTTTAACCATATAACGTGAAGGAATAACAAATAATGGACAACATGTAGACATAAAACATTGAAAACCAGCATGATCAACAAAATTAAACGGCAGCTCATCCCTAATTATCATATAAGCTAGTCCTTTTCTAGCCTCCTCTTGATTGAATCTCCAAGAAGTGAGCACACCTTCACCCTTTTGACCTTTTAGTGCAGGTTGTAAATTCAACATTGTCTGTTTCAGTTGCTGATGGTTTTGAGGATTAAAAGGACAAACTCCTATATGATTTTTCATTACTGTTGTCCCATTCTTTTTCGGATCCGCATTATACTCCTTTGGACAGTAATTGCATTTGGCTTTCTTTTGTCCATCCTTTGTAATAAACTTAGTGAAGTGAATCCAAACTTGAGATCTTAAATGAGGTTTCTTTCTTTGTTTTTCAATTTTTTGCTCGTAAGGTACTTAATTATCAACATTCTGTGCAAGTACTTCAGCTAGAACCTGAGTATTGTCTAAATCCATATTTTTCATATCTGTAAAAACTAAAAACACTCAAATAGACACACTTTGTTAACCCAATTAATTTTCAGGCAGTAAACACCTAAAGTGATTTCACTTTTTGATAGTTAAAGCATACATGTTATAATACTATGTTTTAAATTAAAACAGAAATAGTATAAGATTAAAAATCTAACCTGAGCAGCTAAGAAAAACTTGCAGCTTGCCGAAAAATGTGAATATTCAGCCTTCACTTTCAATCTGACTTTCTTCTTGTTAAGGTTTGGCAATGGATGAGAAGCTGAGATTATTAGCATCATTTTATACGAAAACCCTACTTCTCTTGAAAATTGAATTAAGAAATATCCGTAACGGATATCAGATATTCAAATTAAATCAAAAATCGGTTGTAGTTGCCAAATCGGAACGATAGCTCGCATATGAAGATGAAGGCAGTAGGAGGTGCAGTGACGAATTGATCGGGATCGTCGGACACTCGAACTGAATCTGATTATAAAAAAATTGTTTAATAATATTTAGATTTAATTAGATTTTATCCTTAAGTTTCGATTTTTGGTTCAACTAAAATGTAATTGGGTAAACTGACAACTGAACCATAAAAATACTAATTCTGTTAATTGGTTTCATAACCGAACCGAATACTAATTAAACCGAACCGAATTGAACCGAATTGACTCGGTTCGGTTCGGTTTTCGGTTCACGCCGAATTATGCCCAGCCCTAATAGAAAGAACTACTCTTAAAAGAAGACTTTGATTCATGTTTATAAATCTTATCTTTAACCTTCTCAATCATATCATCCCACATCTCATAAACCAAGTGAAGCCATGACTTGTCAGTGTCACAAGCTCTAATCATCTCATAAATTGGCCTAGTAAAATCCAAAATATAATTGATTTTATCCCACCATTCTTCACTCAGCACTCTGTCTTTCATAAAATGTGACCTTTCTTGATCTTCTTGACGGTATAATACCTATTCAGAACTTAAGACCGTTGCCTCCAATCCACGCCTGACAAGTGTCAGTCTCTTAAGCATAACAATAACGGAAGCAAAACGAGTCTCAGCAACTGAAACCAAATTAATTGGATTAAGTCGGTAAAGTGTTGGATGAGATGGTCAAGAACTTGGCTTTAAAACTAAGTATTTTCAGTTTGAATCCTCCTGGAGGCATCTAGTCCACCTTTGAGAGCATCACTTTATAGCTGTACGTGAACATGTTATAATATATATTTTTTTAAAATAATTTAATTAAGCTATTTTGATTTGGTAAATTAATATTTACTTAACGTTGCTCTCCCATACAGGAATTCGAGCATCAATATGGAAAATGCTTTGATGTACTCTCGTGTTGTGAACCATGCCTCAATTCTTTGAGTTTCTTCCGGACCTTGTGGGATTAGAGCGGTAAAAATAGTTTCCATCCTAATTTTTCTGTCATGTTTCCACCCTAAGGTTAGGGTTCCCATACATTTCAAAATCAACCTCTTAAATTTCTTTCATTAGAGTGTCCAGTGAATGATAACTTAGATGTTCATAGGTGCTCCTATAGTAATCTGCATTTCATCTACATATCAAAATAAGTAGAATAAAAATATACACTATATATGAGTAGTTATACTGAATATAATAGAATAGGGGTTGTTTGGTCTTGTTGTCTTGAACTTACTTTATCAAAGGCTCTATCTCACGAATATTTGTTAAAATAATATATTCATTCTTATTACGCTCTTCTGCAGTCATAATGATAGATCAATTCCGTCCCAAGGCTTTGTCGGGATAGTTGAATATGGATATCCATGTGGGTATTCTTGAGCTCGATGAATCCATGGTGTTTCCAATGATTCAGAGAAGTATACAACCTCTTTGCGGTTGTATGCGTTGACAATTAAACATTTGACATGCTTTTAATTGGTGCACTTCTTTTTCAAGACAAGCATGAACCTGCATATATCAAAATGCGATGTTAGATTTAATTTTACATGTTAGTTATTATTATTCCACTACACATCCGGTTACAAGAAATGTCCCCCGAAGGGATACATCCATCTATACTTCACAGGACCTCTTCAGTGCCTCCTTCGCAAAATGAATCACCAAATATTCTGTGGAATTAAAAAAATTAGGAGGGAATTGCGTCACCAATTTTCAGATGGTAAGGACTCTTCATACTGACGAGCTTGTGACTATCTTCATCAACACAATTTGTCATATTTGACACGAAGCCATTTGGAAATCTCTATCATTTCACCCATCTACAAACTTTCCTAACTTAAGCATCTTTTCGATCATACTTTGGTTTCAGTATAACGAACTTATTGTCTCCTATATGAATGGGCTCCAAGCTCTTCCTGTAGCAAATATCTACAATATCTTTTCGTGTCTCCAAATTATCTTATGAGTGTTTGGTAACCTTTATGATTGTGTTGAATGGACTCTCAAACACATTTCTTCTATATGCATGATATCAAGATTATGCCATAATTGCCAATAAGGAAGATCCCAAAAAAATACTCTTCTTCATCCAGTTGTGAGGATTGTCAAATGTCTGTAGTTTTTTCAATCAAAGGTGCATCCGTGATTTTAGGGAAACAACGTATTTCTTCATTAAGTATCTGTTCTCCTGAAATTCACAACAGAGGGCACCCCTCATCTACATACTGAGATGAAATTCAATCTTATTCCATCAGTATGGATGGTCGTGCTTCAAAAACATGCGGTGACAGTCAAATTAAGTCATCTTTCGACCATTTGAAAGATAACTAGCAATATTTTGATGTGTACACCCTGGACATCCTAGTTTTTTCCTTTTTTTACCACTCAGAAAGCATTGCATAAGCAGAAAAAAATTCACCGCCCACATAAGTGAAGCACACATTTGAAAGTTCTCATTCCTTGAGACATCAAATACGGAGATCTCGGTCTCCTAAAGGAATTTTAGTTCATCTACTAGAAGTTGTAGATACACATCAATTTTTTATCTCAGAATTTTCGGTCCACGGATAAAGTAAGTTAGAAATAAAAATTTTTGTTTTATCCAAAGCCACGAGGGTAGAATAGAATGGAGAGAATCCATCTGAGCACAAGCCCAATCTGAGGTCAAAATATTTCCATGCCTTTGCATCAGAAGGATGTGTCAGAACGAATGATCCATCCGTCTTGCAAGCTTATGCCATGACATTTCGCTAGCAGTTTCAGAACATTAAAATAGTCTAATATACATGTAGATAAGGGTAACATAATACATACTTTTACATGTCACGTTACTGCTATTATTTTTAGAATCTCCTGCTTTGAAATAAGGCTCTGTGAAAAATTTTCACACTTCAAGGTCCTCATCTCCCTTATTTAACAACAAACTTATTTCATAACCAACTTATTTCACAACCCCACAATCAAAAGACACAACAAGCATCTTCACTTTTCTCAGCATCCTACAAGTCCTACATTTCAACGTTGTTTAGTTGTAGTAACTTCTCCCAAGTCAGACAAGTTCTTGCCCGGACACTCTTTAATGGAGTATTTGGAAGTCTCCCTGTGGTCAACAGATTGGTGTATATGTAAGTGTTGGTTGCTAGATTTTATAAAGTTGGTGACTTTGGTTATTACATATTAGTAGTATTCACAATCAAAATCAATTGGTTCCACTTTTGTTAAAAATCCACACTCAAAATCAATTGACAATGAGTGGGAGAACCCAACTATATATGAGGATCAATCTTGAGCTCAACTTGGGCGATGCGGGATAATACAACTATGTTCAACACTCTCCTTTGTTAACCTTGACAAGTGGGATCTAGCAGTTATGTTCTAAGATTGCGGTCTCTTTGTTAACCTCAACAAGTGGGATCTAGCAGTTATGTTTTAAAATTGCGGCCAAAACCCGCTTTGATAGCACTTAAAATTATTTGGCAATGAGTGGGGAGCCCAACTATATATGAGGATCAATCTTGAGCTTCCAACGTGCGATATGTATTAATATCACTATGCTCAACAATTACTGTTTAAGGACATTTATGGAGATTGCTAGATCAGGAGCTGAGCTTGATAATTTTACATTGCCTGTTGTGATTAGGGTTTGTAGGGATATGGGAAATTTGAGATTTGTTAGGTTGATTCATCAGGTTGTGTATAAATTTGGGCTGGATAGTGATCGTTTTGTACGTGCCGCACTTGTTGATAAGTATGCCAAGTTTAGGGAGGTGGAGGATGCTCGCCAGATGTTTGATAAAATGCATGAGAAGGATCTAAATAACATGGACAATCATGACATGAGGGTGTAGTGCCAGATAAGATTGAAATGGTGAATGTTGTGCACTGTTGTGCAAAGTTGGGAACCATACATAAGGCTAGGCATGTTCATGATTATATAAAGAGTAGTAAGTTTTGGCTGAATGGCGAACTGGGAACATCAATGATTGATATGTACGCCAAGTGTGGCCGTGTGGATTTGGCTAGAGATATATTTCACCTTGTGGAAGACAGGAATGTCATTACTTGGAGCGTTATGATTGCTGCATATGGTTATCAGGGTCACGAAAAGAAAGCTCTAGAGCTGTTCAGTTTAATGGTGAGAGATGAGATAAAACCAAATAGGATAAGCTTTTTGTCATTATTATACGCTTGCAGTCATGCAGGTTTGGTCGAGGACGGTCTTATAATGTTTTCTGTGATGTAGCAGATGTGAAGCATTATACTTGCATGGTTGATCTTTTGGGCCGTGCTGGTAGACTCGATGAGGCATGGAATTTGATTGAGAGTATGATGGTTGAGAAAGATGAGGGTTTCTGAGGGTTGATCTTCTGTTTGGCATCTCCTCAAATCTATGAACTGAGCAGTGACTTTTGTTTTAAGTGTCTTTAGTTTTGCGGTCTTCTTTTTCTTCAGATCATAGTTTGAAGAAGCCATCAAGTTTTTCAGACATCTTCACAGCACTAGCTCTACTGGAAATTGTCCCAATTCGAGCTGAAGCACTTCGGCACGTCCTGCTCAGATTGACTGCCCAGAGCTCCAGATGCGGCAGGCCTTTTATCAAGTCCCGCAACATTTTTAAGTAGGAAGAACTTCGCCGAATAGTCAGGTACTACTATAAAAGTCTATGATTTCTCATTTAGTGTCCCAAATCAAAATCTAGTGGCAAGAACTTCTAGCAGCTGCGAATATTCAACAAGTTCAAACAACATTATGCAACATATCAGCTGCATTATCTGAAATATAAACCAACATTATGCTTAGTCCTAGCATGATACATTTAATTCTTTGTCAAGTGAATAACACTTTGACCGTCACTATGCAACTGAAGTACTGAACTCCACCTTGTTGAACACTGAATTCCTTTACTAGCCTAGTAAGCCATAAATTCTCTTTTGCAACTTCAGCCACTGCCATGTATTCTCGTCAGTAGTAGATAATGTCACAATGAACTGAACAATTGACTTCCAATATATAGGTCCTCCACCAAGAGTAAAAAATACCCAATAGTACATCTCATATCATTCAAATCACTAACATAGTCTGAATCTACATATTCAACAAATGATGGGGTCATTTTGCTGACTGCCAAACATACTACCATGCCCAGCAGTCCCTTTGAGAAAATAAAACTCCACTTGACTTCTCAATGTCGCTTACCTGATTTAGACATGTATTTGCAAACTCGACTAACAACATGGGCTAAATTAGGACAAGTACATACCATTACACACATCAATTAGTCCACTATACTAGCATAAGTTTATAATCAATTACACACATCAAGTATCCCAAAACCCTCACCTCAAACAAAGCTTGAAGTCTTATAATGAATTCATTTTATGGCTTGACTCTGATTCCCGACCTATAGTTATATATATATATAATTAATGAAATTATAATTTGTAACAGTTTTGTTATTCACAATCAATTAAAATTTTCACCTCATGTCATCCTTTATATCACCATTACATTACATTATATATATATATATAGATAGATAAAGTGGATCAGTTGAGAACCTCATTAAATTGAGAACCGTTGTGGACAAACGTAAACCAATCATTTTATTTCTTTTTAAAAGTTTTATTTATTACACATTTTAAATCTGAAACTTATATTAATTAATCTAATCATCCTTATTATTTAGTTTCCTTTTACGTTTTAGTCACACACTTATTAAATTTATTGTTTTGGTAATGGAATCACCCCTTAATCACCTAATTCATGTTGTTGCATAAATCACTCAAAAGATATTCAATTGGAGTCTCTTTCCTCCTCCATCCAGTACTTTCGTTTGTGAGCCGTCCTCGGATTGATGTACAAATTAAGTAGAGGTTCACTATTGCAATATGTTCACCATTTGGAGGTTCACTGCTTAAATCACTATTCAATATGTTCACCATTTAGGTTCACTGTTGCAATATGTTCACCACATGGAGGTTCACTGCTCAAAAAAATTATAAAAATATAAAAAAAGTATAGTCCGAAAAATATTCACTATTCATATTCCTCAAAAATCTATAAATTAAAAAAAATCCGGTAAATCAAATAAAAAATGAAATCTCAAAATGGCAAGTAAATCTGTTTCATATTAAATAAAAAATGAATCTCATATGATTAATAAAGAATAATAAAAATAAACTCAAAAAAAGAAACCATATAATTAATACATTGTTGTTTCCTGTAAATAATGATTGATCCAGAATTGTTCACAATGGTTCTCAACTTAAGGGGCGGATCAGGTGAAAACCATTTTTGATTTGTAAGCTGTGAACCTTTTACGTTCGTTAGATTAATAATGCACCAACAATTTAGATTCATTTAAATCTTATCCACTTTTTAAATAAAAGAAAATAAATAAAGTAAGAGAGAAGTTTTAAGATATTAATATATTTGAATTCCTTTTTTTAAGGAATGATAACCGATCACCACCCATAATTTTAGCTCTATTTTAAAATTACTTAATAAAATCTATATTAAATTAAATACATACAGATCACCTGATTTTCCATGAAATATTTATCAATTTTGAAAATGCAGTGGTGCACTTAGATTTAAATGGTGCAATACTATTATAGTGGTGCACATTCAGTTTATATTTGATGTGTTGGATCTCTGGTTTTTGGAGTTCATATTTTGTTGTGGTCCACAACTGAGATTACTGTTATTTGAATAAAAAATGAATTCCACTCATAAATCTTGTTCATTGTAATTTACATCACATGGGCGCCATTATAAAACTCTCAAAAACTCATATATACATCAAGACTATTACACTTAGAAGTTTACTAATTTATGTGCACCACTGTACAACCTCAAAACTCATATATGCACGAACCTGAAAGTGCCGCTGAGGTAGTGAAAAATATTCCACTCATAAACATTTTGCACTATAATTTTAAACTTCCAACTATTAATTAAAATACAATATATGCACTATTACAATTTAAAAAAAAATCAGATGTCCATATGTGCACCATCAAAATTCAATCTACAAGTGGTGCACCTTGGAGTTTGTTAAAACTCAGAATTTTTTCGGTAAAAATGATGAATTCTACTACACCATCTTCTCCAGATTTCAATCTCAATCCCTGTAAAAAATGACGATCAACAAATCATTCCAAAAAAACTTGCTAATTGAGAAGACCAAAACTCTTTACTTTTGCCATGTGCACCGAAAGCTTTTTCAATGTGCACCATAGTTTGACACCCCTGCTTCATAATTACATCATTAAAATGCACGAAAATATAAAATCAATCTTCATCTTTGACGACTTGTTCCTTCATAAATATCTTGAAAGAATGTGCACCGAATTAGTTGGATCAAAAATATTTATATATATACATTGAAATCAAACTTTGAACAATACAGAATTATTTCAGGTTTGGAGCAGTGCACCATAGAGTTACATTGTGCACCACAAAAGTTACATTGTGCACTACCAAAGTTGTACTGTGCACCAGCAAATAACAGAAATGATTGATGTCAAAAATTTAAAATCATGACAAGTCTGAATAAATCACCATACTTTCTATCTTCTACTTTGATGGCTCTGTCCAGTATATAGTCAAATGATGATAGAAAACTGCATTCTTCAAAGCATTTTCACCTTCCCCACATCATTCATGCACCTCCATAATCGTCCCAGCTGATTTGCATATCCCACTACAGGTCCAGTCAAATGGACAACATAGACATTCCTTGCATTTGCCTTCCCCACACTCGCTCTGCAAACCTCATGAGCCAGGTTCTCACTCCCACACTCGTTCTACAAACTTTAAAAGCGTCAATTCTGGACTCATAACAATTTGATCACTCGAAATAAAATCATGTGTAAACTCAATCAGATTCAACACACCTTTGTATCCCTTGTAGAGAATAGAGTATCAAACTTCTTGGAGCAAAATCACAAAAACACAACAAATTGAACATAAGGAAGGTATCAATTAAGGC
Organism: Kalanchoe fedtschenkoi; assembly: GCA_002312845.1. Taxonomy (NCBI): domain Eukaryota; kingdom Viridiplantae; phylum Streptophyta; class Magnoliopsida; order Saxifragales; family Crassulaceae; genus Kalanchoe; species Kalanchoe fedtschenkoi. The sequence continues at coordinate 835,464 of NQLW01000096.1, forward strand.
AGAAAACACCGGAAAGAGTCACAAACTCATTGATTTGAGCAGACTTCTTCTCTCCTGCACTATGTGCTTCCGGTAGGCTTGGGCGGGGTGATTTCACACCCGCTTCTTCTTCTCCAGCCCCACCCGTTGCCGTATCTAAGAGATGATATGCTCAGATGATGACGATCCATCCTCAGCCACCACCTGCCAGATTAGTAGATCAGATGATGGCGATAGCTGCTTGTTGTTGCATGTGAATAAGTAAAATCAGATTGCTATGAAAATCGGAATATGAAGTTTCATGGAGAGATTGATGGGGTCATGAATCTGTGGATTTCTTATCCTTTGATTTATTATGGATTTGATGCAGATTTAATGTGATTCTTGGCGTGAAATATGGAAAGTAATTATAGATAACATAGATAAATAAATTGTATTTTTGAAAGGATAAAGATAATAAAATTATTGAAAGTCAAAAGTAAATCTCATCCATTAAAACTGACAGATCTAATGGATGTTATTAGTTCACAGTTTATAAATTCAAATCGATTTTCATTTGATCCACATTATATATATATATATATATATATATATATATATATAGGGGAGGGATCCGTTGCGAACACTTCAAGTTGTGAACAAAATGTGAATGATTTTAGACCAATCATTTAGTTTTCTTTTTAAGTTTGTTTATTAAGATCTATTAATTATTTGAAACTTATTAAATTTGACGTACATTATAAAGTGTAATTATGTACTATATTAAATGCTTAAATTTTTTTATATCAACATTTTGCCAATAAAAAATAATTTTTTAAAGATTTTCTATTCGGATTTGAGATGTTCATATTTTAAAAAATATATTCATCGTCTCATATTCACATTAAAGCACGTTCACTGTCATGTTCACTGCGGTTTCAGGCATGTTCACTGCCGTTTCAGGTATGTATTGTCATCTCAAAAGTATGTTCACTGTCATATTCAAAGTGCATGTTCTGTTCACTACCGTATTCGAATCGTATTCGAAGCATTTTCACTGTTCACTACCGTCGAGTAAGGGGCAGCAGCTTCACTTCTGATAGTTTGATTAGGCAAACGAAACTTCTCACAGTAATACCCCAATTCCAAAAGAACAACTAAAGATGTAGGGTTATTAATTTTTTGTGGAGCTACATGCTCCATCCATCGGATTGTCAAAACCCCTCATTGTGCACGTCAATGGCATCTTTGTATCTCATCGACTGCAGATTCAAATCATATTGTTGTCTAATGAAGTTACTTGTCTCCAATTTTTAGACCATTCAAACAAATTGTTTGTCTCGCTGACCTTCTTTTTTCTGCTTTCTTCAATCTGATTCTGTAACAATTCAAGCAGAAAGTTACAAAAATACTCATGATGCCGCTCAACAGTGAATTTCTCCACCTTAGATCTGAAGTTTCCTACATGTATCGTACCTTCTCGTCTTCAGATCTGGCGGTTTGTATTAGCCCAAGTCAATGGCTGCTGTCGCGCAGAGTGATGCCTCTCACCGCCGCGGCCGGAGCCTCATTACGCGGTAGCTTGGCCAGCAGCACCCTAGCGTTATCCTTTTTGCTCAGCAGAGTCCCTGCGTCGCCACCGAATTTTATTCGTCAATCAACGTGGGAAGAAGCAAGAAGGTGGGGTGTATTTGGGTAGTTAAATAAGATTACTGAGAGAGAATTAAATAAGAAAATTAAAAAATATATGATTGAGGAGTGATTTACGTCAATAAATCTGGTAGAGAATATTACGGGAGGTTATTAAAGATAAATAAAATTAAAACGCGGTCGTTTTATGTTTGAAATGATTGGTCCAGAATCTGTCACAATTTGTTCTCAACGTAAATGTTCACAACTGATCCAAATTCTATATATATATATAAATATATAATGTAGTGGGAGGAATTCGGTTTAATGTTTCATTGTAAATAGTGGACAATTCCTGACCAATCATTTCAATCAAATCCAAGGATGAGGGAATCATGTTTTTTTGATTTTGAGACATTTCAAATGTAATAGATAAAAATTAAAAATTAAAAAAGTTAAAAAAGTCAAAAAAATAAAAAAATAAAATAGAATATAAAAATGATGAAAAGTTCCAATTTACAAGGTATTCACCGCTTGATTTTGTTAGTTAGTTTTTGTTCACCACGATGATGGTGAATTTTGGTTCACCATGGTGCATAGATAGTTCACCACCATAGTGAATAGATAGTTCACCATCATTGTGAACAGACAATTCATCAATATAAAAGCTACATAAATCTATCAATCTAATAAAATATAAACTAAGCAACTATGTCATTTATCCACACAAACAGTTTATAAATACGAATAGTCCATCACTATGGTGAACATACAGTTCACTTAAGAGCTTCAAGTACAGAGAAAGGTCTAGATTGGGCTCCAACTTGATGACAATGTCACTACATACTCCGCTAGACTACTAATTTTAAGAATAATCCAACCTTTTGATAATTTACATATTCAGGCTTCATACACCATAAACCTTGGCTGTGCTAATCCCCCATACTAAAAAATCTATATATTTGTCTGCGTATCCCTTTGATATTTCACCTATCTCATTGTGTGTGTGAGCTAATTTGCTACTATAAATCAGGAGAAACCACCCCCTAACTTCCGCTGCTACCCAATGGAGATCAGGAATAGAAAAAGAATATGTTTGGGAGCGGGATGCCAAGAGATGAAATTGATGGGGGATAGATGAAAACATAGATTAAGATTGATATATTGTGCTCTTTGACACAAGCTCTTGTTATCGTTGAAGTTGTTGGAACTGGCCACCACTGACAGGCTGCAATTGGGTCTTGAATCCATAGTTATTAAAACCAGACCGGATCAGTTGGTTCAACCGGTTGAATTGAAAACTGGACTAGGGTCAGGTCTAAATCACATATTCATACCGGGTTGCATGGAGAACTGGAAATAACCAGGTGAACCGGCCGGTTCAATATCAAACCAGAAGAAACCGGATCGGTTGAACCGAAAATTGATTTATTAAATTATCATTAATATTTCTTCCAACTACGCTACCAAATCTTATATTTTTATTAAGATGCTAAAAATAAAGGTGGCGGGGTTCAAACTCAGACCTAATGAGTTCAAAGGCAGCATATCTTCCAACTACGCTACCAAATCTTATGTTTTAATAGTGTATTATTTATATAAAATTTATTTCAGTAATTTTTTTTTATTCAGCCGGCTGTCGAACCGGTCAGTCCGTCCGGTTCAACTGGTGCAATTCAAGGCAAATCCCATTGGGTAGGTTGCCCCATTTATTCCTGATCACATTACAAGACATGAAAATTAACATAAACAACACATATTATCAAAAGTAGGTTGACTTCAGATAAAACTCTCTTTTATGGTGGAATTTGAAAACTCTGTGCAATTCAAGAATCTTCAAATAATAGAAACTCACTCTATCAAAGTTTTGGAAACCCACTGAATGCTCTGAGTCATCAAAGGCCAAGAATAACACACTACAATGCATCCTCCTCATCCCCTCCACATTGGTCTTCTCCTCTCCACAGTCCTAATAACTCTGTACAAAACAAACACTTATAACACCAAACAATTAAACTATAGACACCCATCTAAAAAATGCTTCTTTAGGTTGAAACTCACCTAAATAGATGGAATAGAAGCGAGTTTGAATAGGGTTTAGTGCAAGTTGTGGCATTGACAAAATAAATTTGATTAAGAGATGGCAGAGGGTTCGAGAAGAGACATGGCTCACGATGGACTGGATCTAGCTGGAATCAATCTGGTGTGGGAGAAAGCTGTAGTGGAGTGAATATGAGGTGGAGATGCGACAATGGCAATCCGTCATTCAGAGGACCGGATGTATGAACTTAGGGTTTCAGAGGCTCCGCTATTTGCATATTGACGCATCAGATCTGGGGCGCGGTGGCTCATTTGCAAGTGATGTTATGGAGTTCTTCGCCTTGGAGTGGTCACGATCGAAGCAAGGCCATGTTTGTGATGCGCGAAGGAATATCTGGTCACTTGCTGAGTTGGTAATGCCAGTTCAGGTGAGAGGAAAGTTAAGAGTGATATGGGAGGGGGTAGGAATGTCTGACGGTAAGAGAGGTGAGTCAATAACTATAGGATCTAACAACATCAACAGTTGAGAATAGTCCACTATTTACAACGAAAATAATGTTTACAATTGATCCCCTATCTATATATATATAAAGAGGAAAACAAACAAAAAATAAAAAATAAAATAAAATAAAATAAGAAAGCAGCCTAGGGCTACTGCTACCCAACTCATGAGATGTTTCATCTAGTTGGTACGTGATTTCACAGATCATTCTATGGATTTGTGTAGCCTTCATTTTAAGAAATTATTTAGAAAGAATCATCAAGAAAAGGTACACCCATTTTAAAAATTCATTTTACATCTATTTTTGTGTGCTTTAAATTTATTTAGTGAAAAAGTCTCAAAAATGAAGCTTGAAGTGAAAATGAAGTGGAACGGGGTCAAAACAAGCCAAAATAAGGTCAAGTCAGCAAGAATCTGCATAAGACAAGATGCTTGACCTTTGGTTATGTCACGATCCAGAAAATGTGGATTATGATGGTATTTGATTTGTCTTTTGACTTTTAGTCAAACAAGCCTCGACGAAGAAAAGTCAAAGTCAAATATTCAAAATACTAACTAAATAAAATAACAATCAAAATTTAAAGTATTCCAAATCAACTTAGGATCCTGCCCAAATACATCAGAGCAACAACTAAAGGGATGATAAAGTAATAAAAATTAAATAACTACTGACTGAAAGAAGCTGACTGAAGAACTGGATGATACCGTACCAAAAAGCTTTCTCATTGCTATCCAAAACATCGTCTCTACTAACTGACTACTGATCTAAAAAGAGAATTTAGATATTAGGGTGAGTCAAAAAACTCCGTGAGTAAACAACGCACGACGTAGTTTGGCGAGCCGAGGGGGCATTCTTTTATTTTTATTAATATTGTATTTATCACGAGCGGCTCGCTCACCGTTCGTACTTTTATTGTGTACGTAGGGGATCATTTATTGTTTTGTTGGCATATATTTCGTATATCACATCAATATGTCATATGTCAAATGCAAATGTGTATGCGTGAACAAGAATGAATGCGACGTGAGCCCTTTTTGACTATGCCATTTTTGGCCCGGCAGTCGTCCCTACCGATCCGGATCATAAAATCAATCATATATTTCAAGATGTGCTCTTTTCGCGTAACAAGCGTCGCAGACATGATGTAGCATGTATGCTCAATATGACAATTTCACTTTTCCACGTGGATATATATTATGTACGTATTATACCCAATATGCTTTATTAACAATCACATATTTAATTTGTACGAAAAGAAATCTGTATGTATTTTTTACTCACCTCAAACAAAGCTTGAAATCGTATAATCAATTCGTTATATGACTTGACTCCCGTTCCCGACCTATAATTGTATATAAAAATAATGAAATTATAATTTGTAATGATTTGGTTGTTTAGAATCACTTAAAATTTTCACATCATGTCATCCTTTATATCACCACTACATTATTAAAAAATAAAAAAATAAAAAAAGAACGCAGTCGGGGGCTGCTGCTACCCAACTTGGATTTGCTTTACCAAAAACCAGCCATGTGGCTGCCTCGTGTGGCTGACACAACTATATGGAATTCATGATTATATTTTTCTTTCTTTTTAATCAACCAATACTTATTCCACACTTAATATATCAAACGATCGATAATAGAAAACAATCCATCATCACAATTCTTTTCATGTTAAATCTTAAAATTATATACCTATGGAACCACCAACATTCGCTATAATGTCTAATAATTGTGACATATACTTCACAACTCAAGTGATGTCTGATGTTACTCTCTTTCGTCTACGTTCTTCTAAACTCAAGTGATGGCTAATGTCACTTTCTCTCGTCTACGTACTTGACGGCATAACTTCCTTCTTTTTTTGATTTATGTTTATAAAGAGATGAAACGCTAATCCTAATGTGAGTTGGGCTTATTCTAAATTTGAGCTTTTATTATTATTTTTTATATGATTTTATTGGTTAGTATTTTGAGGATTCTTGAAGGTAAAAAGGTCCAAATTATGTGACAAGTGAGCATGAAAATCTAAGACAAAACTACACAATCTGGTAATTAGAAGATTTTTACTCAGTTGAGTTAAAAGTCCTACTCGGTTGAGTAGAACCCAGCTGGCTACAATTGGCTCATCTCTGAAGATTTTCGACTAGTTTTCGGTCACGACTCTTTTGGTCGAAAACAGCGTGTTTTTTGTTGTGAGACTTTTAAATTGTTGAAAAATATGAATAAGAAGATGGTGATGACTCATCATATTTGAAGATGCATGAGTAGATGTTGATAGATTTATTAGAACTTTTAGTCAATTGAAGATTTGTTGGAGATAAATCAAATTTTTGAATATGATGGGAAAGAGATAATTAACTTATTTGGAAGTTGATTAAAGTTAGAAATTATACTTAGGTAGGTTATGAAATTATTATTTTGGTAGGATTAAGAATCGTATTTGATTTAATATTAATACTCCTATAAATAGGATGTTCTCGGGACAACTGTAGAGTGACTTAGTGCGAGTTCTCCATGAGAATTCAAGAGAGTGGCTTGGATAGAGTTCACTAGAAATAGTCAAGAGAGTGATTCAATGACATTTCTCCAGAAGAATTTTAGAGGATCTCTTCTTGAGTCAAGGAGAGTTTTTTTTTTGTTTTTTTTATATAAAGCTTATGAGAAAGTTCAGAGATTTTTATTCAAGAGTATTGAGTAGATCACATTCTTTATTATAATATACATCTATTAATAGTGACGAACATAAATGTACGCTTTGTTGAGAGTAGTGGCGACTCCAAAAAAAATATTTAACAGAGATTAATCAATTATATTTTATAGATATATATACGATATATTTTTAATGTATTATGAGTCATTTTAATTTTAAGAAATGACCATTTTTTAACTTTATACCATAAAATAACACATATCTATATTAGTAAAAAGAAATGAGTGGGGTCATAACTCGGACTACAAGGTGTATAGATCTGTGAATAGTTGAGAGACGCACCCTGTTAAAAATATTTTATCTTTCTTTAATCGTTTACTTATATTACTATTTATTGTCATATAGTTATTTAGTTTTGGGGGAGAGAGAGAGGAAGCTACTCTCACCCCAACATGAAAGCTCTTTTTTTTGTGCTTGAATCTGCTTAAACCAACCAAACAATAACCATCTAAAATTATGTTCTTTTGAATATAATTATGTTACACAAGGAGAGTACCCGTCGAACCGACGGATTTGGATTGGTCTGGTTCGAAAAAAATAAAAAATCGAATCAAATTATTAGTCATCAATTTTTTGAAATTTGAAACCGAACCGATCCACTAACATTTAAAACCAAATTGAATCAATCGGTCAAACCAAACCGAACCAACCGGAACCAAACCGAACCGACCGATTTCAATTGAACCGAATCAATCAGGACCGAACCAAACCAACCGGGAGCGTCGCGACGCTCCCAATCCTATTCTGTTATATATATAGATATAATCTAAGAAAAATGGACTCTATTTGGTAGAGTAGAAAAATATTTTACATAAGTAGGTGGAAAGACTACCATGTCCCTATTTAATTGGTTTTCATTGTTGTTATGGTATATAATAATATAATATTGTCATTATGAAAGAGAAAAATTAAAAATATAACTCACCTATTTAGTGACTGATTTTTTTTTACTTTATTTCTCTTTCATTTAATAATAACTGTCATTATGAAAGAGAAAAATTAAAAATATAACTCACCTATTTAGTGACTGCTTTTTTTTTACTTTATTTCTCTTTCATTTAATAATAACCAAAATACTCATATTTATATCAATATAAAATCTAATTAAGTGAGAGTATATTAATATTTTTACTCGCTTATGTAGAATTATTTTCCATTCTGCCAAACAGAGTCCCTAAGTCCGTAATCTAAATGAGGTGATGCATTTAGTTGATGGATAATAATTCTTAATTAATTAGTAAAAGATAAATCAAAAACGACAATGACAAAAGATTTTTATTTCCCTCGAAACTATATAAAAAAATCTTATTATATTAGTGATAAAGATGATTGCTCATTGTGCCGTGTAAAGAAGGAGATTAGGTGATGCATCTACAGATATTTTGACAAAATTGCACCAACCTAGTACTGAAAATTCGATGAATTTGATCAAAAAATTATTTAAACATGAGCCAAAATATTAACGCATTTATTCACTTTCTGTATGATACAATTTTATAGGGAACCGGAGTAGGTAAAATGCGGAGATAC
>NQLW01000096.1:844522-875076 GCA_002312845.1 Kalanchoe fedtschenkoi
TCAATCCATCCTGATTCCTGTCTTCATGGATTGGATTACTCTAACCTATATGGTAGCAAATTTAATCCTAAATTTGACTCTTCTCGCATACATAATTCAACTCTTAATTACTACACATGACAATTTATAAAATAAGGGGAGTAAGACCAATAAGACAATCAATCAGACACATGACATACATATACATAACTCAAAGAGAAATGGACAATAATACATGAAAAATACTTAAATTAATTAACATGAATATGAGTCTAAAAACAACCTAAAATCTGCATGACCCTAAGAAAGAGATGACTACTTACTACACATAATTAAAATAACAGTCATAAAATATTTATGAAAGTAAAACAACAATGGTAAAAGAAAGCTTAGTCTGTTGGAGCTCCAACTCTGCACGAAATTCATCCCTTTGTCCCTTCCGACATGAAGATGTATTGTGTTTTGTTGTGTCATGCTTGTTAAGGCTTGAGTGAATGGTTCCTGGCGGCAGAAGGTGCTTGTAGCAAATGGCAGATCTGGCGCAACATGTGACTCTGATGTGCGGATCATCAATGGTTCGGTGGAAGGAGTCAAGGTTGTGACGGATCGATGCAAGAATGCGATGGCGGGAAGTTTGTAGGTAAACTAAAAAATGGGATGTTTAGGCTTTTAGAGAGAGAAACTATAGGACAAGAAATGAGGTAAAGTTTTATTATTTAAAAATTTTATAAGCTATAAATTAGGCTGAGAACGACCCAAATCGAGCCAGTTTCCTTTTGGCATGATCTAATTCGAGCTGATTGGTCTAGGACGATATGAGTCGAGCTGTGGAGCACAATCTGGATTGAGCCATCGTCGTTTTTCCAGAATCTCAGGGCGGGACACGATCTGGCTCGAGCTCGGTCGATTCCAATCATATTCTGTGGTTTAAATGCCATTTTTTCACCTTTTTTAAGTCCTTAAAAATTTTAATACCCCTAAACTTGGGCACACAACGAATTTTGGGATAATAAATGCTCCACAGTTAGGTTCAAACAGCGGCACTGGGTGATTAAAATATCCCAACCCATGGATATTTTCCTAAAAACTAAGAAAAAACTTACATAACATGTTACTTCCCGTAACGGGCTTGTTTAACATTTTGACGAGAAGTAGCAGAAGTGGTGGCACTAGAAATCACTCTTGAGAAGTTTTTTATTAGAATACCTTCTCAAGAGGCCTTGAAAATTATTTTCTCTTTAATCACCTTGAAATCCCATTGGAATAATCATCTGCCAAATATTATTTGATGTTTCAGCTTCAAGTGGAAACTCTTTCGAAGATGTCGTTCTACAAAGATATGAAAATAATATGTGTCACCTCTTGTATACTAAAGAGCAGTAACCACATAAATGTAGAAGTTGTCAAATGGTTTACGAGGTGGCGAAATGTACACATCTTCATATGGAGCATCGTATTTGAATGATACACCTATCTTTATTTCTTCATGTTAATCTTCACGTGGTGTGCAATGCTTCATTGATTTGATTGACATAACAAACACCAAGGTTTCATGTAAATTCATTGTTGCGTTAAGTTCACTACTTCTTTCGAAATCTCAACTTACTGAGTGTGGAGAGTTTTCTTTTGAGTATCCAAGTAGGAAACAATAAAATCTTCATGAACATGAACATGCGTTTGTTCGGTGACTTCATCATTCAATTGTTCAACTTGATGTTTTTCAAGCTCACATATAATAGGTGGAGAATCCTTTTCTCGAGGTAAATCAGCAGAATCTTCATTAATGTCGAAAGGTGAACTTTTAAGATGTTCAGAACCTTAAGCAACTATTTCCTCCTCTATACTCCACACATCTTCTTTAGTCAACAAAAAATCTTTTGAAAAAACATTGTGTTCACTTTGCCGAGGAACTTATCTTTAAAATATGTCGACTTGAGGTGACGTCGACTAGTAAATTTTATCTGTGAATGGTTTCATATTTTGTTCACGTCTCTCTAATTTCTTATTAATGATTGCAAGCATGTGAAACTTATCTTTTAATAATCTCAGAATATCAGATAGTTGAGGCTCCGATTCTTGATTCTCATGAGTATAATTTGATATTGCGGTGTAGGCTCACATACAGGCCGAGTATGACTGTGTTTGATAAGATTTTGACCCATGATACTATTGGTAAGAATTTGGTGCATAATGTTGCTCCCTCCAATAAGGTGTGCTTTTTGATTCATAAAAGCGAGCAAGTTACGTCGTATTATGTCCGTACCATCCTCCATCATTTGAACTATGCTTGAAGAATTTTTATGTTGATAGTAAGGAAACATCCTTGCAAAATAGGATAGACAGAAAAAAATTTCATGAAAAATTATTTACGAGAAGAAATAAAAATATATATGCAAAATTTTAGAATTAAGCTAGATAAAAACTAAATCAAAAGCTCTAGACAATTAAACCGGTACTCCCCGGCAATGGCGCCAATTTGACACGCATAATTTTAACCTTATATATATGTCAATGTTGTTTTAGGGATTAGTTGGAGTCAAATAAATTCAAAAAGTCCGAGTCGAACCTAGACGAAGTAAGACTTGTCAAGGAAGTAATACCATAGTTAATGAATATTTAATCCTGAATGATTATTTTAAACAAAATAAGTTACTACACAAAACAAAAGCAAATTGTGAAAGAAAAGTTATTTTCAGATTATAGAAATCTCATAAATTTTCTACTTCACCCAAGTTGTATACAAACTCTCATGTTATTCTTGAAGTGCAAATAGTCATCCACAATATATCATGCAATTTGAATAATATGACTTACCACTCAATAATTTACATGCAAGTCCGACTTATGGGTGTTCCTACGTAGTAAATTATTGACTACTATTGATTTTGTATTGTGTTATTCCCCGATTCTGGTCTTCGTATATAGCTCACAAATCCTAGTGAAAGAGTGATACACTAATATTTCATAAACATGCAATAGGATAAATAAATTATTCAGTATTCTTAGACAAGCTCTCGATTATGATCTTCAGTTGACTATGGTCATTGACTACCAGTGGCGGATGCATGGCTTGGTGAGTGGGGTCTTATTTATGCTAACCGTGACTTCCAGTAGTAGATCTTATCTATGCTCTCTCCTCTGTAGTACGATAGCCGGCCATCTTATGCTAGAATGCCAGTCCGACCTAGACCATCTCAGCCATATGATGACACTGATGCTCTTGAACCTTTCAGCTTCAGTGATTAATTCGCCCATCCATCCATCCGAATGAACAATCGGGGATATAGATCCTGGTACACTTATTTTTCTTTCATATGTCATTTTGACTGATATTTTTATGTATTTTCAAACATTTCTATTTTACATTTGTATGACTTTTTATGTTTTAACATAACTACTTTGAACAACAAACTTGTTATCTTATTTGATTACAATAGCTTAAACTTTTCCATTATAATAATGTTTTATATCTAATTAAATCATCATAAAATATTTTGTGGATGTATCTTTTGTCCCTCTTACAAAATTTCTAATCCTAAAATTATAAGTAAGACTTCATTGGATTTTTTTTTATCAAATCTAAAAATAGTAATCATAAATTCTTAATCTAGATGTCTAAATCCTAACTAATATAATAACATAACTCTAAACCTTAAATGACATATAAATTCTGAATATATAAAATATAAATCAAATTATAATAATATAACTAATGATTAGTATACAATTTACATATAACAAAAATTCAAAATCTAAATGTAAATAACCTTAAAATCTAAAACCCTGAACCTGAATTATCTTGTCACACTAAACCCTAAAATATTACTTACTTCACTGGTCAAAGTGGAAAGCTCATATGTCAAAATTCAAAGTGACGAATGAAACAACCAAATTCCTGGAATCGCTAGGATTTGATGCTTTCGAGCCTTACTTTAACTAAACCAAATAAAGTTTAAACATTATTTGAAGTCTAGAACGATGCTTTTGAATAATGTTCAGAAAAAGTTAAGGGTTGATACGAGCATCTTCATCCAATCTAACTTCATTCTATTAAAACATAGATCCTTGAAGACATGAATTGCAGTAATTCTTCATAAAGTTCAGAAAAAAGAAATATCTTTCTAGAGTATTCTCTTTCCATTTCATGTATTCGATCCAAAATCCATATAAAATTACTATTTTGGAGATGAAACCCACAACAAACCCACAGATCTTTACAAAATACAAACTAAGAAATTGTAAAATCTACACCTTTATTTTTTTCACCGTTTTTGATAGTCTTGATATCGTTTGAAGGGATAGAAATGGATTTTCATGGATGATTTTTGAGTTATCTGATTTTTTCTGAAATGTTAAGGAGTGTGTTTTGATGGAAGCAATGAGTTTTGAGTTTTGAGTTTTGATGGGAGCATGAGAGGATTTTAATGGAAGTGGGTAAGAAAGAAGTGTGTTTTCGTTGATGTCAGCTGTAAGTTTTAACGGATTGCAGTTTTGATTGATGGGAAAATAGATTGATGTGTTGCAGTTTCTAACTGATGATAAACTGATAGAGATGATTTGTAATTTTGACTGATGACCATCTTGGGAAACAAAAAGAGAACTTTTATATTTCTTACAATATTTATGAACCACTCTTCATGTCAATATTTTTCACATATTTTGCCCACTTTTCAGGAACTATACAAATCTGTTTAATTGTTTGATCAAATGAATAAAAATGAAGTCTCAATTATCACATGAAAAGTGAGTTTCTACCGAACCCTTCCTATATATATAAAACACAACTATCTAAGAAAGATAGATGAACTCAAATCGCACAGATCGAGTTAGATTTAGTCTAAGTTGCATGCTTCACTATGTCAACTAAAGGGCCCCATAAACTGCTCATCGCATTACATGCATTATCTCATATTCTTAGCAGCTGCAGCTTATCTGCAAAAGCAATGGCAATCCACCCCAAATCCTGAGCAGACCACCTCACATTATTGATCTCAGCGGTCGTTCCGTACCACATGGACGGCTCCAACCCGCCTCCTTGCACCACCTCCCAGATCAAAGCCCGGGCATCGTCCCCAACAGAGCACACATGCCTCCCGGCCCGGGGCGACCATGCCACCCCATTCACGCTCCTCTTGTGCTTCCTCAGCTCCATCATCGGTGCTGTTGGAAACCTGATGTCCATTATCACCACGGTCGGGCTGTCCATCCCCACCGCCGCTATGAACCTCGGATCAGCCTTGTTCCACTCCACCCTCATCATCGGATTCCCTGAGCTCGGGTTCTCGTATATGATGGTGGACCGCTCCTTGTCTCTCAGATCAAAAACCCGGACTGACCCATCACCTGATCCTGATGCAAACACGTTCACCCCTCCCCATGAAATGTCAAACACTTCTTTGTCATGGGCCACTAGCTGCGCGTCAACAGCCTCCCTCTCCACGTCCCAGATCGTACAAGTGGTGTCCACGCTGCAGGTGGCGATCCTTCGAGTGTCAAACTCAGCCCAGTCGAACGACGTGATGGCTGAGTTGAACTCGCTCTTGTTCCCATTAAGCAAGGACTTGAGCTCGATCCGGTCATCGTGGATCTCCCATAGGCGTATAAAGTCACCGGATGTGGCAATCAGGTCGGGGTTGGAGGGATCTTCAGAGGGGAAGAATGAGAGGTTGGTGGGCGCGTAAGGGTGGTCGAAAACGAGTCGGGAGTCAGTGGAGAAGACAGACGATGTGTCTGGGTTGAACTTGAGAAGCTCAACCCGGTTGCTGTAATCTTCGAGGAAGCTGCCGATGGCCAGGCGGTGATGGTGGCGGCGCGTGGACCACGCCATCGAGTAGATTCGCCATTGCGCTACATATGTGTGGACTCCTGCTTTCTTGGTCTCCGGAGGACCCTGCATTCTTGGTTTACTTATCGTGTCTGCGCTCACCCCACATGCAAAAAGACAAACAACAAAAGACAATGTTGAGATGTATCTCGTCTTTTATTTTTTTATATGTACTAAATTTTATAGCCAATGACTCAAATAAATACTAAAATATTATAATATTAAAATACTATTGAGATATCTTTCACTATTTTTGGTGTTTTTGTAAGAAAAAATTAATTTTAAATTCTTAATTTAATCCAAATTTTAGTTTTGTATTCTAAATCCAACAAAATTTAATTTTTTATAAAACATAATCCAACCAAAAACATCTTAATATAATGTAATCCAGTATATAATACTTCAAAATAAATATAAAATATTAAAATAAAAAAATTCATGCAACACTTGAGATGTCAAACTCCGATACTCAATCAACAAAAAGTCAACTTAACTTTATCTCCGCCTCGAATGTCACTAGGCGCCGGAGGGCCTAGAACATGCATGAGACAATGAATTTCTTTTTAATATTCTAAACTTTAAATTTTTTTTGAACGGTCACTAGTTTGATTTGTTATTTTTTATGTTAAATATTTTAACAAATATTACGATAATGATTATCAATAGTTTGTATGGAATTTAAATTTCTTGAAATATCACTAATTTGATTTGCTATTTTTATGTGAAATATTTTAACAAACATTATGATAATGATTCTCAATATGTTTCTATCGAATTTAAATTTCTTAAACGGTCACTAGTTTGATTTGTTATCTTTTATGTAAATATTTTAACAAACTTTATGATAATTAATGATTATTAATATGTTCATATTGAATTTTACTTTCATGATATTTTTATCTCTTAAGTTTTTGTCATCTATATATTAAGTACTCCATCTGTCCTCTTTTACATGTCACTTAACCGAATTTTTTTGTCCACTTTTACTTGTCACTTACCAATTTTCAATGCGTATTTAATATCAACAACTACCTTAAAATGTCAAACATTAATCACTTCATTATCATAATCAATAAAAAATACATTCCTCACCAATAATCATCTACCAATTTTACTTTTTGCACGAACTTTTTCAAAAAAATGTTAACCACCTACCTATTAAATTTGTTCAACCGCTAGCATTAACTTCACCTTAATCTACTCAAATTAACCGTAAACGATATGTATTAGAGGACGAAGGGAGTAACTTTCATTCAAAGTTCAATGCTCATAAATCAACATACTATGTAAAAGAGGACAACAAGAGAGAGAGAGTATCCATTGCATCATCTTTTTATTTAGATAGAAGATGGAGTCAGGCAGATTATGACTTTCAGGGATTAAGTGCTGGTGGGAACAAGAACAGAAAAGTATTCACATGGAGTGCATGTATATTTATATGGGTAAAGCAAAAAAAAAAAAAATGAGTGTGAATTTGGTAAATGGAAAATTCGATTCTAAGAATGAGAGAGGTGTTATGCACCAGAAGTAAAGATATTACATATATGTACTACCAGCCATATTCAGAGAAAAAGTCAGACAAAAGTAGATAGTTGTAGAATCATGCAGACACTGCACAAAGAATAATGGATGGCTTGGTGTACGTCTAATGGGGACTAGGTTGATGAAAACAGAGGTCGGTGTTGTTGGGGAGAGAGGAACTTACTTGGGGTTACTGCCAAGAATCAGATCTCAGCAGCAGCACCAGCTAACAGGTCTGATGGTGGTGTGATCCTGATATATTAGAGCCCCGATTGAGGGCCGCTGATCCTGGCGGCGACCTGCAGGCTGTGATTATGTAATAATGTGGGCAGGGTATGATCAGAGATCAACCTTGGAGAAGAGTATTAGGAATAAAGCTGAGATAAAGGGAGACGTTGAAAGTAAATGTACATGAGAGGCGCGGTGGATGAAAAATATGGAGAGGAAGGGAAGGTGGAGGCAGCAGCTGCAAGCCAGCTAATGGTCAACTTTCTTGCGTGCTCCGGGAGGAGGCAAATATTGTTTTGATGAGTTCAAAACGACGTCATTCTGAACATCATTATCCATTACTCATAAAATTTAAAAATAATTCGAAAGGATTGTGAAAAATTCAAAAAAAATAGAACAAAATACCAATTTCATTTATAAACATTAAAAAAATAAAAAAACTTATAAATTCATATTTTATCTAATTTATGGTATATATTCATTATTTTTGCTTCCATATTCATCAGAAATGACTTGATATTTACCAGAATTGCTTATATATTCATCAGAATTGCTCCTATATTTATCAGATTATTTTTTGGTATATATTCATTATTTTTGCTTCCATATTCATCAGAAATGACTCGATATTTACCAGAATTGCTTATATATTCATCAGAATTGCTCCTATATTTATCAGATTATTTTATAGTTAATATTCATTTTTTTTGCTTCCATATTTATCAAAAATGCCTCGATATTCACCAGAAATGCTTATATATTCATCAGAATTGCTTCTATATTTATCAGATTATTTTATGGTCTATATTCATTATTTTTGCTTCCATATTCATCAGAAATACATCGATATTCACTAGAATTGCTTATATATTCATCAAAATCGCTCTTATATTGATCAAATTATTTTATCATATATATTCATTATTTTTGCTTCTATATTCATCAGAAATGTATCAATATTCACTAGAATTTCTTATATATTCATCAAAATTGCTTCTATATTTATCAAATTTACTCCCTCCATCCTCTAATACATGTCGTTTACGGTTAATTTGAGTAGATTAAGGTGAAGTTAATGCTAGCGGTTGAAAAAATTTAATAGGTAGGTGGTTAACAATTTTTTGAAAAAGTTCGTGCAAAAAGTAAAATTGGTAGATGATTATTGGTGTGGAATGTATTCTTTATTGATTATGATAATGAAGTTATTAATGTTTGACATTTTAAGGTAGTTGTTGATATTAAATACGCATTGAAAATTGGTAAGTGATAAGTAAAAGTGGACAAAAAAATTCGGTTAAGTGACATGTAAAAGAGGACAGAGGGAGTACATATATTTATTTTAAAGGATATAAAATAGAAAAAAAATGAATTTATGATTTTTTTCATTATTTTAATATTTATAAATGAAACTTGTATTTTTTTAATTTTTGATGATTTTTTATAATTTTTTGAATTATTTTTAATTTACTTTATATTTATGTGTGAATTATATTATATAAAACAACGTCGTTTTGAATCAAATCAAAACATCGTAGTCACATAGAGCACATGCTCCTGGTGCACGCAAGTGTTATTGATGTACTCACCGGTGTGTGGACCCAAGAATGACGCTATATAATATAAGAATAAAATCCATGAACTATCACCACTTACATAATTGCAGTCAGAACTACCACGGTTTTTAAAAAGACGCGATGAAAAAAAAAATGGACTGATTTTTTTAAAAAAAAATTATTATTACATTCTAAAAATAATATTATTAGAAGACTGAGGTGTCATTCTGTAAAATTAAGAACTGAATGTTGAATGCTGTATGAGAATATGAATGGTCAGACCAATGGTCAAACCACATCTGATTGCTGAATGATTTATTTTTATTTGATAATATATTTTTTAAAATATCTTAATATATAATGATTCACTAATATAAAATTAAATTAAAATTAAAATTTTACAATATAAAAATAAAAATATAATTTATAATTATATTATAAAAATATTATTTATTTATGAAGTGTGTGGTATTTTGATTAAAGAAACTAGCTGTAGTCGACATTAATGTGATTCTGATTGCAGTACAATCCGACTATAGTTGATTTTAGAAAGATATAAAAAATAAAAAGATAATTATAATAATCGTATAAATTTCTTCTCTGAATGATTCATATATAAAATTAGTAACAAATTATTCAGACTTTCCAAATATTCATTAAGAAAAAAAAACAAGTATTCAGTTCACTGAATGCTTAATGTAATAAGAGACCACCTCTTAATAGATCTCAATAAGTGTAACAAAATAAGGCCTTAGATTTGTGTGTGAAAATTACGTTGTTTGGTTATCAAAATAAACTATATCGTTTTGCGCACATTAAAAAAACGACGTCTTTTGATAACCAAACAACGTATGTTTCACACACAAATCTAAGTCTTATATTAATATGCGTTTTAGAATGTAACGGTGAATTTTATTTTAGGAAATCACTCAAGTTTTTTCATCGCACCGTTTTTTAAAATAGTGGTAGTTATGACCGCAATTGGGTAAACAGTGATAGTTCAGGAACCCTTTTGAATATTTCCCCTATAATATATATACAAACGAATAATCTTACCTGCGTATTTCTTTTATCTTTCGTATGTGAGCATATGCCTTAAAAGTGTCACGTTTCAGTATTCATCGTCGTTTGCCATTGTTTATACAGTTAGTTTCAGTCAAAGTAGTATGCATCACTATGTCAAATAAAAGCCTCATAAACTGCTCAACGCATTACATGCATTAGCTCATATTCTCAGCAGCTGCAGCTTATTTGCAAGAGCAATGGCAATCCCACTCCAAATCCTAGCAGACCACCTCACATTATTGATCTCAGCGGTCGTTCCGTACTGTAGAATTGAGTTTCACTGTACATCGCGAACCCTAAAACAACTATTCTCTTTATTCATTGAGCAAGAATCAAGGTGTTTACATAAAAGAGGATAATTTGTTCTGTGAAAAAAAAGAGAGGAATATATAAACAGAGAAAGAGGAAAGTTGTTACAACTGCAGCTACTCGCACAGGACGACGCCGTTACGAGTGCCTCCCGCTCCTAGCAAACGACGACGTCTCATTGAAAGCAAGTTCCCTCTTCTCGCTAAAACGCTGCGTTCAGTAAAGTGTAGAACACGCAGCTAATGCTGCTTCCATCTGTCTTCAACTTTAATTTTAGTCCCATCGGAGGTCAACTTAATCCTCGCCGTAGCTGCTCCACTTGAACAAGCCGCTTCATCTGGACAAGAACCCCCTCTAGTTTAGGCCGGAAAATATCACAAAGGCCAAACTTGGACAAAAGATAATGAAGTGGACCCGAGGACAGAGGTTTCGTCAGAAGATCAGCAAGTTAATCCTTAGTAGCAAGTTAGTGTAAGGACACTATATGATTGCGAACCTGATCACGCAAAAGATGACAATCAATCTCAATGTGCTTTTAATCCATTCATGGACGACAGGATTATGAGCAATTGTCAATGCACTTTTTCTGTCACAATAAATGGGAACTGGAGAATCAGATATCTCCTGAAGCGTACGAAGAAGTTGAAGAAGCAAAAGAACTTCACCAAGTTCTGTACTCTGCCTTTGCACTAGAACGAGCCACTGTGTTCTGTTTCTTACACTTCCAAGAAAAGATCCAAGCCATAACAATAGTCTGAAACTGGCCTTCTAGTGGTAAGACAACTGCCACAATCAGCATCACAGGCAGCAGACAATTGAATAGATGAAGAATTGCAGTAAGGCCTTTTTCGGGAGCTGATTTATGATATCGAACAACTCTTAGAGCGGCCTACATAGGATGAATACAGGGCTGACTGAGGAATTGACTCAAACAATGGACAACAAAGTCAATATCAGGTCGAGTTATCCGCAAATAAACCAATCTACCCACCAAATGCCGATAAGACTCTGGATCGTCCATAAGTCAAATTGATCAGTAGCCAATTTTTGATTTTGATCCATTGGAATGGCACAAGGTTTACAACAAGTTTGCCCAGTTTCTCTTAGAATTTCCAGACAATATTTCCTCTAGCAAATGGATAGTCCAGTAGGAGACCTTGCAATTTCAATCCCAGAAAATATCTTGCAATGCCAAGATCTTTAAGGAAAAAATGAGATGCCAGAAATTGCTTCAAGAGTTTAACAGAAGACTTGGAAGAACTAGTGACAATAATGTCATCCACATGCACCAAAAGCACTATAAAGACATCACTCTTGACACAAGTGAATAAGGAATGATCAACTGAACTCTGTGTGAACCCAAACTATAATAGAGCAAGAGAAAATTTTGTAAACCACTGCCTGAGTTCAGTTGATCATAGAGTGAATTATGCAGTTTGTAGACTTGTTTAATATATGATGATTTCTTTGGAATCTTGTATCCAGGAGACAAATTCATGTAAACAGATTCTTCCAAATCACCATATAAAAAGGCATTGGTAATATCAAGTTGATAGAGGTCCAACCTTTAGAAGCTACCAAAGTAATAACTACTCTTACAGTAGTCATTTTCACCACCGGAGCAATTGTTTCAAAGTAATCGAGGCCATATATTTGGGTAAATCCTTTAGCCACTAGTCTTGCTTTGTTCTTATCTAAGGTACCATCAGCTTTATATTTCACTTTATACACCCATTTGCATCCAACAGAGGTTGTACCTGCAGGTAACTCACAAATACTCCAAGTATTGTTAGTTCAAAGCATGGATTTTATTATTCATGACTTCTACCCACAATGGCTCTTTAGAGGCAGCTGTGTAACTTGTGGGCTCATAAGCTTTGGCAATAGGACCTATAAAGGCAGTATACGAAGGAGAAAAAAGAGAATAGGAGATATAGTTGGAAAGAGGAAATGTTACCTGACCGAGAGAAGATACATGAGACTGAGGAACACCAAAATTTGATGGGATGATATAGTCATTATATTGTGAAGGTAACCTGGATGTTCTATGTCGTCTATGTAATATGGATGTAAAAGGATTTATAGGATTAGAAGGGTGTGGCAAAGAGGATGCATTGTGATTTGTAAGTGAATCAGAATGAGAAGGAGAATTGGAAGGATGAGAAATATCAGTATTATCATCAGACTCGGGTAATGATCTAGGAGAAGAAGTTAACTGAGACTAGGAGGGTACACAAGGAGAACAAGAAGTATGATTAATAATATCATTGTGAGATAATTTTTTTGTCATGGGCTATGAAAAACTAGACTGATCATAACCTGCCTTAAAAGGAAAAACATGTTCAAAGAATACTATATCTCTACTAAAAAAATTAGCAGAAGTGTCATATAGTTTGTATCCTTTCTTACCCACTGGATAACCAACAAAAACACATTTGACAGCCCTTTTTGAAAATTTATCTCTTTTAGATTGTAAAGTGGAACCAAACCAAAGCCAGCCAAATATCCTAAATTGTGTGTAAGATGGTACTTTATGAAAGATCAGTTCATATGGAGATTTGTAGTTCAAAGTCTTACAAGGTAGTCTGTTAATTATATAGACCGTAGTCTGAATGCAATCACCCCAAAACTCAATAGGTATTTAAGATTGAAATCTTAAGGCCCTGGCAACTTCAAGGAGATGCCTGTGTTTCTCTCAGTTTTACCATTCCGTTGTGAACTTTCCACACATCTAGTTTGGTGAAGAATACCATGTTTGAGCAAAAACTTTGTGAAAGTTCAATTAAAAAATTCAGAACCATTATCTGTTCTTACTATTTTAATAGTAGTAGAAAATTGGTTCTTAGTAAAAGCATAGAAATTTTCAAACTGCTCCACACATCAGTTTTATTTTGCAAAAGATAAACCTAAGAACATTTTGTAAAATCATCAACAATGATGAAAAAATATTAGAAACCATTATATGTTGAACACTTATAAGGTCCCCATACATCACAATGTATCAATTCAAAGGAAAATGAACTTTTAGTTTGACTGACAGAAAATCCCTGAGCAAATTTCTTTCTATTTGCTATTTGTTGAGGTGTTAGAGATTTGTAAAATTTATGTCCCTCTGGAAATTCAATCAATTTGTAACACTGGAACTTTTGTGTCCTATCTTCTTACAATATGCACCCTGAACAGCAGTATTTTTTTGTGTATCACCAGCATACTTTGTTTACTTAATATTGTTGGTGGATGTATAAGATGGCTTAGCATACAGTGTTGTTGCCTCTGTACTTATTGTTGCATATACCTCCTCCACACTAGGAAAGGGCTTCATCATCATAATATTGCTTCTGATCGACACATATTGTGGATGTAACCCCATAAGAAACAGCATAGCAGAATCTTCCTTTTCTTCCTTCTGATCATCAATATGTTTTCTGCACAATGCTCCACAATCACACTTACTTGTATTCTTCAAAGTTTTAGTGCATCCCTAAGTTCTTTTTGCTTAGAAAAATATTCAGAGACATTCATAACTCCTTGTTTCAAGTAATTCAGATCTTTTTTCACCTGGAATTTCCTTGTTACATTTTTCTCACTGAAACTTGTTAATCAAAGTCTCCCACAATTCCTTTGGTTCAGTTATGTAGAGCACAATTTTGCTAATTTCATCCGACAAGGAGTTATTAATCCAAGCAACCACTGTCACCTTGTAGCAATTGTAGGAAAACCACATAACCAATTCAACGCTAGGTATCTCTTTGGTACCATAGATGAATTCAAGTTTATTCCTAGTAGACAAAGCTACCATAATTCCTCTTTTCCATTCATTAGAAATTTTTAATGCCTGAAAGTGTCACTGTAGTAATCTTCATCCCAGAGTGTTCGCACGACTTAATGAAAAACGGATCGACAGTGAATTTCTGAGTCATTCACAGTTTGTTTTTGAACCCTAGCACTCGAAATTGATTCAACATACTCCTCTTGCACATTTTCAGGAAAATCAACCATTTTCAAGCAACAGATATCACCAATCTCTTCAAGCAACAGCCGAATGTACAACGTATAAAGTTACCGAAGCAATAAGAACTTCAAGAAACGAAGCAAGATTGCAAGATTTTTTCAATAGCAATGACTGAAATTTGAAGACGGCTTTACCAAATTTCAGCAGAGTTGAATGCAAGGAAGGATTCCGATCACAGCAAGCCTGCCTCTGGCTCTGATACCATGAAAGGTGTGCAAATAAAGCTTCCTCTTCTCAATTGGGTAGATGAAGAAGAAGAACCTCTCATAAATCCAACTCAAGGGTGTACTTCTCAATTTCACCAATACATTCAGAGACACACTGAGCTTCGTGATAAAAATGTTGACCATCAACTTCGAGCAGATTTGGTGGAACATATTTGGCAACAATTTGGAAAATTAAGTTATGTTTGTCATATTTTATCTTTAATTATGTGGCTTTTTATTTTATTTTAAGTGTGGAGTGTACTAAATTTAATATATTATTATTGTTATTTAATGAAACTTTTTAATTATGTTTTTTTATTTTTCTTCTCTAAACAAATAATTAAAGTAATATAAATAAATTATAACAACATAATGAAATATTTATTATATTGGTAATTAGTTTGGTATGAAAATGTATAAAAAAGTAATATGACATGTGAGCTCATTTGCAGAGGTTTATGAAAGGTTTATTCAATGTGGGTGAGAGGTTTATGAAAAGAAAATTTATGAAGTTCGTGATGTGGTATGACACAAATCACATGTGGCACATGACACAAATCTACTTTTAAGATTTATTTAATGGGGATGCCCTTAGAATATATTCAGACGGGCCGCGATTGAACCATCTAATCCACATATTAACACTGTCACATTTCTTATGTAGCTCCTTTGCTATTCTCCGCTCAAACCAAAATCATGAATCCCCTTCAGTGCTCAAAATTTACCTAACTGTCATCATTAATGCGTTGGTTGGCACAACTAAGCTGTCAAATATTAAAAAGTTACTCTCTCTGTCCTCTTTTACATGTCACTTAATCAAATTTTTTTGTCCACTTTTACTTGTCACTTAACAATTTTCAATGCGTATTTAATGTCAACAACTACCTTAAAATGTCAACATTAATAACTTCATTCTCATATTCAATAAAAAATACATTCTCCATCAGTAATCATCTATCAATTTTACTTTTTGTACGAATTTTTTTATAAACACATCAACCATTGATTCATTAAATTTGTCTAACCGCTAGCATTAACTTCACCTTAATCTACTCAAATTAACCTTAAACGACATGTAATAGAGGACGGAGGGAGTAAGTACTACAACATACTTCATCAATCTAGAAATAATAGTCATTTTGATTTTTAGATAATTCTTAATTCATCATTTTTAAAAATATTATGATAATGAGTATAGTATATTGTGTCGAATTCTATTTCGATAACATTTTTTATGATAATTTTAGGGAAAAAAACTCTCTATGTCGCAAAGCTAAAAATCTATACTCTTTCATATTAGTTGCATCTCCACTATAGGTATAGGTGAAACAAAACAAAATTAAAACAATTCAGAGAAAATTTTTTAATCCTCCTAATTATTATTTATTTTATTTTATAATTATTAATATACCCCACTTTAATAGTGTGGAATAAATATAAAGGTTAATTAGAACTTTTCCCGTGTACTTGTAGAGAAAATTTATCATGTCAAGTAAAAAAAACCAATTTGTTCTATTTTTTTTCAACTATATGTTAATTAAATTGTTTTAAAATTTCATGTATGTAAATTTAAAGTGACATGTAAAAAAATAGAGAGTATTGATTATA
Source organism: Kalanchoe fedtschenkoi (assembly GCA_002312845.1). Classification (NCBI taxonomy): domain Eukaryota; kingdom Viridiplantae; phylum Streptophyta; class Magnoliopsida; order Saxifragales; family Crassulaceae; genus Kalanchoe; species Kalanchoe fedtschenkoi. The sequence continues at coordinate 860,828 of NQLW01000096.1, forward strand.
GGTGTGTAATTATTATGAAGACATTTATGGATGTATAGTACGATTGTAAATAAAAATTGATAAATTGATGAATCAAATCAAATTGAACCGAATCGATAGGTTTGGTCCAGTTTGGAATGTTATTGGTTCGGTAAACGTTTTCAAATTTTGAAAACCCGACCACAAATGGTTTGGTTTGGTTTTAATTTTTTTTCAAACCGAACCGATCCAAACCAAATAAAATTAGAATTTTATATGAAAATTTTCGTATTTGGTAATTAAATTAGTCAATAAAGGTCATGAAAAAAGTTAATTGAACCGAATCAAACTGATTACAAATAATTTAGTTTAACTTTTTCAAAACTAGTGGTTCGGTTCGATTTTAAATTTCTCAAACTGACTATCAACGGTTCAATTTGATTTTTTATTAAAAATCAAACCGAACGGAATTATTGCATCCTAATGTATAGTATACTCCCTATGTCCTCTTTTATATGTCATTTAACCGAATTTTTTTATCCACTTTTATTAGTCACTTAACAATTTTCAATGCATATTTAATATCAACAACTATGTTAAAATGTCAAATATTAATCACTTCTTTATTATAATCAATAAAAAAAGCATTCATCACCAATAATAATCTACCAATTGTACTTTTTGCACGATTTTTAAAAACAAATACTAATCACTCACTTATTAAATTTGTTCAACCGTTAATATAAATTTCATCTTAATCTATTCAAATTAATATTAAGCGATATGCTTAATTATTGTGTCATAGGGTACTCTTTTTTATGGGGTTGTCATTTACTCCTAAGCAGCCGCAGCCAATCGAGATTTCACGGATTAGTTAATCAAAATATTATCTTATCCTTCACAGTTTTTGGAGTCTACGATCCCAACAAAAAAATTATAATTAATGTCTCATACTTCTTCTCATTTTGTATTTTTCATTAAATTACTCTATATGTGTCCACATTTGTTTATTACTTAATAATTTATTATACATATAATATTATCACATATTTTAAAAAATAATTAATTTATCATCATAGTCTATAAAAGATTATTTTACATCAATAATAATACATCACATTTTATATTTTACATGAAAATTTTAAAAAATAAAATAAATATATACTTATTAAATTTGTTCAACAAACTAGTATTATTAATATATTTTGAATGGGTTCAATTTAAACATTCGAGGATGAAGAGTGCAACTATTAGCAAAAATTTGTTATATTAATAAAAATATAAGAAATATTATTAAACTATATTATTTTAATTATTGAATGAGATGATCAAATATTTGACTTTTAAATAAGTATTCTGAATTCATCCTTCTAAAGACAGTATATCTCTAAATGGCTCCCTCTTAATGTGCGACCTTCTATGTATCGTCTCACCTCTAATATCATGAACCAAACTGTTTGGAGTTTTACTAATAATTTAAAAAATATATAATTTTTTTTTCAATTTTACAAAATTATCTTACATGATAATAAAAAAAAAGGTAAATAATTAGGATGTGTTCTTCACTTCATAAAACTCTCGAATAGGCTGGCCACTTGACTAAATACTTATGCTAATACTTATTTTGCATGTTCACTTATTAATATGAACATCTATCTTAAAAAGACTCTGGAAACTAATTTAATTTTTTTATGTGTATGAAATTCCAAAAGGATATATTTAATCGTTAGTTATTAGATTTAATAAAAAATTATAATTAATATTCTTAAATTCATTCAATTTACTCTTTTAAAACGTCAAACATCAATCACTTCATTATTATAATTAATAAAAAAATCATTAGTAATCTATCAATTTTATTTCTTTTGCAGAAATTTTTAAAAAAAAAATACTACTCACCTACTTATTAAATTTGCACAACTTCTAGTATTAATATTTTTTTAATTTACTCAATTTAAAAATAAACAATTATTATATTACAAGGATGGAAGGATTAATTTGAACAATGTACAAATTTAGACAAAAAGAGTACTCCCTCCGTCTCTTTTACTTGTCGTTTTTCTTTTATAGAATTGAATTTGATTTGTCATTTTGTACGTGAAATTTTATGATAAACATTATGATGATGGTTTCAATATGTTCGTATCGCATTCTATTTCAATAATATATTTTTATTATAATTTTTTAATATTTATATTTTAAATTATTTACGTTTAAGAATTAATGCATTATATTTTAAGCGACAAGTAAAAGAGAACAGGGAATAATTAAAACCTAACAAACAAACCAAAACAGTTGGGTGCTCATTTGCATGAGTTCTACCACAACTACTTCATCATGCACGGCTTTTATAAAATAGTACTACGAGTAATAACTTCCATAGAGTTTCAGCTTTGTAATTAATAGTGTAGACCCGGTCTCGGGAAGCGTGTCTGGATAATTTATTTTGAGAAAATGTGAGCCCCATAACGTTCAATTATTAGGCGTAAATAGTGTAGATATAAGTAGGATGTGGTTTTATGACCGTGTGTGGTGCGGTGTGGTCGTGATTAGACTTGTTGTGGCAATCCTCCTACAGAAAGAAAGAATAATCAATCACATTTTTCTTGCGTGGTCAGTGACCGTAAATTTTTTCATTTTAATAGTACCGTTCACATTTATTATGAAATAATTCACACATAATTTCAATCTATCAAAAAATAAATACGATATCATCCAAACTTTATAATTCATACAACACTTCAATTCATTAATCCAACACATTTTTGCTGGTAACTTGTCACTTCTCCAATAGGATATATAATCAGACTTGTTGTGTCGCTTCTCCCATGGAATATATAACTAATCTCCATTTGGATATACTCTCTCCGTCCTCTAATATATGTCGTTTAAGGTTAATTTGAGTAAATTAAGGTGAAGTTAATGCTAGCGGTTAGATAAATTTAATAGGTAGGTGGTTAATATTTGTTTTTAAAAGTTCATGCACAAAGTAAAATTAGATGATTATGAGTGAAGAATGTATTTTTTATTAATTATGATAATAAATTGATTAATGTTTGATATTTTAAGATAATTGTTGATATTAAATACGCATTGAAAATTGTTAAGTGATAAATAAAAATGAATAAAAAATTTAATTAAGTGATATGTAAAAGAGGACAAAGGAAGTATAAATTACAATTAATCGTTTTAAGTGTGAAGTTTAGTTTATGATCAGTCGTCCCTCATATGAAAAAGACCAAATGTGTAGTCTAACTTCTAACTACTCCCTTCGTCCTTTAATACATGTCATTTAAGGTTAATTTGAGTATATTAAGGTGAAGTTAATGCTAGCGGTTGAACAACTTTAATAGGTAGATGGTAAATAATTTTTTGAAAATGTTCGTGCAAAAAGTAAAATTGGTAGATGATTATTGGTGAAGAATATATTCTTTATTGATTATGATAATGAAGTGATTAATGTTTGACATTTTAAGGTAGTTGTTGATATTAAATACGCATTGAAAATTAGTCAGTGACAAGTAAAAGTGGACAAAAAAATTCGGTTAAATGACATGTAAAAGAGGACAAAGGGAGTACTTTATAAAACAACATCAATCAATATATTACAGTAAGTTTATACCTAACAACAATTGTAGCATGATGTTTCGTATGAACATGTATAGTCTCAATTATTATAATATAATTATTTGTTAAATGATAAAATATAAAAATAACCATCAAATTATAAAAATATATTATTATTATAGGTCAAATACTGTATGTAATACTTCCTCTGTCCTCTAATACATGTCTTTTAAGTTAATTTGAGTAGATTAAGATAAAATAAATCCTAGCGATTGAACAAAATTAATGAGTGAGTGGTTGATGTTTTTTTTTAAATCGTGTAAAAAATAAAATTGGTAAATTATTATTGGTGATGAATTATTTTTTTATTGATTATGATAAAGAAATAATTAATGTTTGACATTTTACAATAGTTGTTGATATTAAATACTCCATCTGTCCTCTTTTACATGTCACTTAACTGAATTTTTTTGTTCACTTTTATTTGTCACTTAACAATTTTCAATGCATATTTAATGTCAACAATTATCTTGAAATGTCAAACATTAATCACTTCATTATCATATTCAATAAAAAATATATTCTCCACCAGTAATCATCTACCAATTTTACTTTTTGCACGAATTTTTTTATAAAAACATCAATCACGCATTCATTAAATTTATTCAACCGCTAGCATTAACTTCATCTCAATCTACTCAAATTAACTTAATATAGTGGATGGAGGGAGTAAGCATTAAAAGTTAGTAAGTTATAACCATAAATAATTACTGTAACGAAAAGTCAGAAAAGTAGTATTTAATTTTTTATACCCTCCAACCATCATACAAACCCCATAAATATGAAAACGCCAGAAACCTTTTATTTATATGTCCCCTCCATTGTCGTTGCATGAAGAGAAAACCACTCGACCGAAGTTACTGCCGTCAATATGGATTCTCTCCACCCCGACATAATCCTCACCGGCATCCTCCCGTTCCTCGACGGTCCGACCCTCGCTTCTCTTGGCTGCGCCTCCACCACCTTTCGTGACCTTCTTTCCTCCGACAGCTGCCGCCAGCTCTGGTCCCACATCTGTCTCGTCACGTGGCCTTCTCTCAGCACTCCACGTCTGCGGCGCCTCCTTTCCACCTTCCCGCCAGACGGCCCCCATTCCTTCTTCTCCCAATCCTACGCTCTTCACCTCCGCTCCGCTCATCGCCCAACACCCAACCGCCAGGCCCGACAATTAACGGAGTTCATCTCAGCAGTGGATATCTACCACAAGGGAAACCCTATCTTCTCCAAAACCGCTGAGACGGCGGAAACAGAGACGAGCTGGTTCCGTTACTCGCCATTTCGAGTCGACCTAGTAGACCCGAAAGACGCGGCCCACACGTCGACCCTCCAACACCCTACCACAGACGACGCGTGTGGCGGGCTGATGCAAGAACTGACGTTGAGCTGGATTGTAATTGACCCAGTGAACGGCCGAGCAGCAAACCTCTCCAGTGGTCATCCGGTGAGCGTGCAGCGGCACTGGCTGAGCGGGGAAGCCATGCTGCAATTCTGCTCGGTCGTCCCCAGAGGCAGAAGCAGCAGGATTAGAAAAGGAGGGTTTGGGCGTGGGGCAGCGGGCGAGCTGGTGAAGTGTGAGATAAGGGTGACGTTGGGCGGGTCGGAGGGCGGTGAGATGCAGGTGAGGGAGGTGAGCTTGGTGATGGAGGACATGGACGGCAAGTGTTTGAATGGGGAGGGTAGCTTGGTAAATTTGGAGTGGGCGTTGAAGGGCCACAAATGGGGGCGATATGAGGATTTTTTGGAGAAGAAGAAGGAAAGGAAGGAGAGGGTGGTGAAGAGGGAAGAGAGGTTGGATTTGTTTTGTGTGGCATTTGGTATCGGCTTCCTATCATCTATTTTCTTATTTGTTGTCAAAGATTTTGCAGTTTTTGGTTTATGAAAATTATAAGAGAAATAAAATCCTTAACAATGTTCATTTTTTTAATTTTGTTTTATTAATATAAATTTCAAAGCAAACATTCAACAATCAGTATTCGAAAACTAAATTTGAAGATTGTCAATAATCACCCAACATCAACTTTACCACCAAAGCTGTTAACAATGTTCATTTTACTTTCAACTTTTTTATACTGAGATTTTCCATCTAAAGGTTTATGAAAGTTGTTTTATTTTTCCATCTGAGATTTTACTTTTTATGAAACTTTTCGTAACCAAACAAAGCCTTAAAGTTTTTTTTTATTATATATATTCGGATTTGGTTGTGTGTGGGAATGATGTAACCCGCATATAATACGTTATGCCAAAGGATGACGGGTAGCTCAGTTTGTGAGCACCTCACTTAAAAAGGGTATAGCTCTTGAGTTCGAATCCCGAAGAAAATAGGGAATGACTATTAATCCACTTCAAAATAGAAAAAATGTTATGCCATAATTCATGTGGGACGCACATATTTTAGAATTAGTTGAATTGTGGATCATCTGTTATGAGCCTGGACCGTTATTTCATCTCTCATGTCTTAAACTCATTGTGCGTCCGTCCAAAGTTTTCTTGGAGAAAAACGTTCGTATATATTCTATTTGAAAAAAAAAATATTTTATATGAGTTGCGTAAAAGATGGAATAAAAAAAAAGTGATTTTAATATTTGTTTTCTTTTTAGAGTTTTTAGGGTTGTAATGCTCTAGGCAGTAGGGCTGGTATTTGGTTTTCTATTTTCAAAATTGAAAATCGAACCGATTTATAGCGGTTCAGTTTAAGATCGAATTGATTTTTTTGGTTCGGTTCTGTCAAAAACTGAAAAAAAGAATAAATTATTTTTTTAAATTAAAATCTTACTTAATACTCCATCTGTCCTTTTTTTACTCGTCGCTTAAAAATAACGTGCATTAATTTTTGAATGCACATAATATTATAAAATTATGATAAAAATATATTATCGAATTAGAATTCGATACGAACATATTGAGATCAAACATCATAATGTTTATTATAAATTTCATATACAAAATGATAAATCAAACTCAAATCTATAAAATGAAAGCAACAAGTAAAAAAGGATGGAGGAAGTAATGATTTAACTCATAATAAATTTATAATAAAATAGAGAAAGTAAATATTTATTGTTATACAATTAATTATCAAGTAGTGTAATAACTAATTTTGACATTCAAATATAAATTAAGTAACTAAAAATAACAAATAAATCCATTTTAATTTTATCATTATTTTAATAATTCGATTTCCGGTTTGGTTTAATAATTTTAATATTTTGGTTTGGTTTGAAAACGGAGGCAGAGTTATTTGATTTTTAAGGTTTTTTTATTTTAGAAATTTTAGGATTTCTGGACACGCTTTTTATGATTACAGATTTTAGGTTATCGAGTTTAGTTTTTGTAGGATTTCAAGGTTTTAGAAATTTAAGACTACCTAAAAAGAAACAAAAATAAGCAAAACACTGTAATTTTGTCCTATCCTTATAGATTTATTTTTCCAATTGACTTTTTTAGAAATTTATTCTAGTTTGTAGTCCAATTTTAATTTGTATTATAAACACTAACAAATTCAAAAACTTTTACGGGTGGAGAAGTGTTTTTAGGCGCAGAAAAATATCACCCGAAAAGGTTATAAGAATATCTAAAAAAAATTTACGAGCCAATTAATGGACCCTCACCGGGCATTTTTCAGACACCTATGAGTGTGGTTGATTCAGCAGGATCAGGGATGTAGAATATCTGTCTGCACTGTTTTGCCATGAAACGGATCACCGCCTTCCCGTCGGCTACGTACAAGCGTGAACCCAAACTCAGCTTGGTTCACGTATCTGTTGTCATACCAATGACATTTGAATAGAGGAACTGACAAACCATAAAGTTAAGCTCCCAAATTTCTTTTATTACCCCATAAAATATATTGTCATCTACATAATTGAAGCTAACACCACTATTCTACATAGTGTAGAAACAATGTCATCTTGCACGTCAGTGTAGAAACAATGACCGTTGATGATATATCCACTCCAAGTTTTAACAGATAGTGACTGAGATCGGCTCAAATAAGATAATTTCGATGTTATGCTCTTTGGATTTATATTTAATAATTCTTCAACCCGATCTCGTAACCAGTTATTGAAAGTTGAATTATATTCTCTTTGTATACCCTCTTGTGTTCTCTGTGGCCATTTCTTACAAAGATCTGACATGCTCCATAATGAAATTCGACGTCTCTTGCACATTGTGAAAAACGCATAGGTGTGCTTTTAGTAATTCCTCCATAGGAACTACTTTTGATATTCGTCCGATATGTCCACGCCCAAGCTCATCTATTTCCAACGGGTGTAATGAAATTCCTACTGACACAATGTTTCCTAGATAGTCTGTGCAATATTCGACAGCTTTCTCCGAGAGATAGCCCTCACCGATACTTCCTTCGGGTCGCAACCTGTTCCGAACATTCCCTTGAGAATTTTCATATAACGCTCGAATGGATACATCCAACGCAGGTATACAAGTCCGCATTTCTTCACCTGATTGTAACTTATCCAACTCCGTAACAAATAAGTGTTTCTTATAGATGACACTGAAAAAGAAACACAATTTTGGGATTGTGGTCCGAACTTTCTTCAGCAGAATTCTTCTGATTGCAATAGGTAGAAACTATTGCATTAGGACGTGACAGTTATGTGATTTCATGTTTTCCATCTTGTAATCTCTCATAGGTATAAGCTTCCTCATGTTTGATGAGTATCCATAAGGAACCTTGATATCTTGCAAACACTTACAAAACGCTTCACACTCTTTCTTCGACAGAGTATAGCAAGCAGGGGGTAAAAAGGTTCGGTTTTCCACGTGTTTCGGGGCCCAATTCTTTTCTCAGTCTAATCTCAACCATGTCTAATCGATGTACCGACCAAACTGTCACACACATTCTTCTCCACGTGCATGGCATCGATGCAATGTCTGATAGTCAAAGTCTCCCAATAAGGTAGCTGGAAAAAGATCGAGCATTTTTTCCAAACACCTTTCACAGTTTGCCTCGATCATTTCCCAGAGATCACATCAATTTATGACACTTTTTGGAGCACCTCTGATCCACTAAGCTGTGTAGGTTCAGTACGGTTTTCAACATCACCATTGAACTATTTTTTCTTCTCCTGAAAAAGTGATCCGTTGGGAGCCATCTTCTATGATCCATATACACATTTTTTTGATATTTTCGCAAACAAATCGATCTTGTACATTCTTCACACAAGGGACATGCTTTGTAGCTCTTCGCGTTATAACCTGACAGATTAGCATAAGTAGAAAAGTCGTTTATTATACAAAATAGCATCGCCAGTAAATTGAATTCTTGTTGTGCGAAAGGGTCGTACACATTTACGCCCTCTGGCCATACCAACTTCAAATCAGCTATCAACGGCTAGAGGTAGACGTCGATATCATTCCCTAGCTATTTTAGACCTGAAATTACCATTGTTAGCATGATATACTTTCTTTTCATACAAATCCAAGGCGAAAGATTGTAAATGATCAATAACACCGGCCACATACTGTGTTGGCTGCTGAGGTTATCAAATGGATTCATCCCATCAATGCTCAGACCCCAATCTGATATTTCTTGAATCAACCCTAAAATCTAAAAAGTTAAGATTAACTATTTTCCATAAATTAGCATCAGCGGGGTGCCTTATGTAGTCATCAACCGCTCGACCCTCCTCGCGCCGTCTTAAATACTCAGCACCTCGTTTGTTTATGAAAAATCGATGAAATCGTGGTATTGAGGACATGTACCATATTATTTTAATCGGGCCCCCATTACCCTTACTCTTGTTGACGTCTTTTCATTTATAACGAGGCGCTTTGCATATAGGACATTCAGATAGATCTTCATACGAACCTCGATACGGAATGCAATCATTAGGACATGCATGTATCTTCTCGACAGTAGATCCCATTGGAAATAAAACTTTTTTAGCATCGTAGCATCTCCATGGCAGTACATTTTCAGAGGATAGCATCTCTCCCAGAAGCGCAAGCAATTCAGTGAAGGACTTATCACTCCAAGAATGTTTAGTCTTCCAGTTGTATAGCTTCAAAATCGCAGTCAACTTCATTAATTCTTGATGGACCCGGGGTATAAGGGAGTCTCGGAGGCATGCTTGATCAGGTCTCATATGTCTTCTACACTTTCGTGTAAATTTTCATTGATGTTGTCGAACATTTCCTGAATGTTGTCGTGTTCCACACCCTCATCCGTACCCGAATCAAAGAAATTAATGCGGCTTGGTCTAGTGTCCTCTTCACGTGGTCACTTTTCACCAACTCTCTCACCATGAAAATACCACACAGTGTACTTCGTATCAAAACCATTAATGATGAGATGAGTGCGAACTTTGGACATCGTCAATCTGGATACGTTCCAGCACTTCCTGCACGGACAATTGACATAATCCTCTCCAACTCTTATAGCGTGTGTCCTAGCAAATTCGCAAAATTCGACTACGCCTTCTTCATATTCGTTGCTTCAATGGTTCGCTGTTATCCATCTACGAGTCATCGCGCTTCTCACTTATTGACGAATTAATGAGATTAAGTGGGGGAAACGTATTCTAAACTAACATATGCATGTTGAGTACAGATTATTGCATGCATGTATGGGGATGCAATTGTTTCATGATTAATTGAAACTATTGCGAAATACGGAACATGGCAATTTCAGCAATGAAAATTATAATAAATCATAACAAATCAGACAACAATTTTAAATTAATAAATAATTGAAAATCTATAACTTAATTACTATTTTAAACATAAACAATCTAAATGATAAAATCCATTTATTTGTTTCAATTTGAAAAATTAATGAAATTCCTTTTTTTGTGATCAAATTTATAACAGTATAGAAAAGCATCCAAATTTTTAATTTATGTGGCTGATTACTAACTAGGGTAAAACTAATGAAATTAAATTAAATAATTTTGAAAACCCTAACACAAATATTTTATATTTCTTTAACATATTGTGAATCTAAAGCAAAATTACTTTCCGTTAAAATAAATCACTAAATTATTGTGAATTAAATGCAAATATTTTATATTTCTTTAACATATTGTGAATCTAAGGCAAGATTGCTTTTCATTAAAATAAATCACCAAATTATTTTGAATCTAAAGTAAGATTAGTTTCCATGCTCGAAACAAACGCAGAAGCAAAAAAATCTACACTAGAATATTAATCAAACTTACACGCTGAGCAAGATGTGCGGTACCGGCCAAAATTACATTCCTCAAAGCAAGCTTTCACCACGCTTCCTTGTCCGACAGGAACCGACAAGTAAAATAAACTATATTAGAAGCACATATTGCTCAACTGCAAAGAATCGACGAGAAGAGGCTGAGAGAACTTACAGATTCCGAGCGTTGAAGAATGTTGAATCGGTAAAGGAGATGGGTTAAAATATATACTTGATGTTGGGTTAAAATAGCAGCCGTTGTTCAAGTCAGTTATCAGATCTGGAACGTCGATTTCAAACACCTATTACCATGCTTTTCTGTCAGAAACGTGGTAATAAGTTGAACAACCTATTACCACACTTTTAACTATAAAGCGTTGTAATAGGTACTTCTATTACCACGCTTTTAAGTTAAAAGCGTGGTAATAGGTTGATTCAAATAAGAATAGTTACTTATTTGAATTAACCCAAAAGCGTGGCGATAGAGTATCCTATTACCACGCTTTAGGTGGTCATAGGATACTCTATCACCACGTTTTTAATTCAAAATTTGTAACTCTAAAAAGCGTAAAAATGAATTAAAATATATTTTAATATATTAGGATACTCTAACGCTTTTATTTGTAATTATCTTAATATTTAAATATATTAGTTTTCTTAATTAAAATATTTTATTTAATCATAAAAAATACTAATAACCACGCTTAAAGTAATAAGCGTGGTGATATGTTCATATATGACCATGCTTTTACTTATAACCGTGGTTAATGGTAATTAAATTTTAATTTAGTACTTCTAATGATATGTTTTATTTTATTTCATTAAAAATAAATAAGTGGTTTGCTTGATTTATAAGTTAATGAGATTGATAATATTATGTAGGGATAAAACCCAAAAGGGGCCCTAAACTACCACCGTTTACCCAATTGCGGTCAGAACTACCACGATTTCCAAAAAGGGTGCGATGAAAAAAAAAATTAAATTGATTTTCTAAAATAAAATTTACCATTACATTCCTAACCTAATATTATTACAAGACTTAGATTTGTGTGCAAAAATTACATCGTTTGGTTATCAAAATAAATTATACCATTTTGCGCACATAAAGAAAACGACGTCTTTTGATAACCAAATGACGTAATTTTCGCATACAAATTTAAGTCTTATAATAATATTAGGTTTGTATTGTAATGGTAAATTTTAATTCAAAAAATCAGTTCAATTTTTTTTTCATTGCACCCTTTTTGGAAATCATGGTAGTTCTGACCGCAATTGGGTAAGCGGTGGTAGTTCAGGGCCCCTTTTGGGTTTTTCCCCTATTATGTATATAGGATATATATGAAGACTAGATATCACGCATATGATCATGTTGTTATTGCTAAGTGTTATAGTTTGTATGATCCCACCTTTATGATTTATGATTTACCTTGTACCAGCGTCATTTATTTATATATTATTTTCTTTTCTAATCAATGACAATCATCAACATTATGTGAAGATTAATATTTAATTTAAAAATTCATTTGATTACCTATTAGCTATTACCACGCTCAAAAAGAAAAAACGTAGTAAAATATACATTTATCACCACGCTTCATACCTGAAGCATGGTGATATATTCTTATATGACCACACTTTTACTTATAAATGTGTTTATTGGTAATTAAATTTTAATTTAATTCTCCTAATGATATATTTTTTTTTATTTCATTTGAGTTGAAATAATAGGTTGTTAACGTAGTAGCTTAGTCAAAAATATTTATTGAATCTTTTACCACGATTTTAAAAGAAAAGCATGGTAAAAAAATTCTAATTGAAAAGGAAATATTTTAATTAATGAACCAATTACCATACTTTTTATCAACAAGCGTGGTAATAGATTAATCAAGAAACGGTGACGTCCTGGACACTCAAGTTATTACCACGCTTTTTATCAACAAGCGTGGTAATAGACTAATCAAGAAACGATGACGTCCTGAACACTCAACCTATTACCATGCTTTTTATCAACAAGCGTGGTAATAGTTTGGACCAGAAGACGACATTGTTTCTTGATTATTCTATTACCACGTTTTGGACAGAAAAGCGTGGTTATAAGTAACGATCAAAACAGCTACCGTTTTGAACTTAACCTATTACAACGCTGCCCTTTTCAAAGCGTGATAATAAATTATGCGTCAATTGCGTTCGGACCAATTACCACGCTTTATGTGATTATTTACCACGATCATAATAATAAGCGTGGTAAAATGTTAAAGCGTGGTAATTGCCAAAATCTGTTGTAATGTTATAAAGTAATTTGTATCGTATGACTTGATGTTTCCATGGTTCCAAATTGGATCTAGATTTGTGTCTAACAGTTCGAATTGAAATCAATAACAATAAGTGAAAAATAATCTGAATTTATATTTGTTTAGGATAATTCGAATTATCAACAAAAATTATAAAATTGTTTGTCATTTCCGATACGGGTTTTTGTCTAGTGATCCAAAAATTCAAAATTTTATTTCTTGCACGTAATTCTCATCCATTGACACATCTATGCAAGAATTTCCATTCACTTGCAATTCAATAAGCACATAGCTAGGTTGATGTCATGTGATTGCTACCAATTCTTTTAAAAGTGACTCATTGATAAAATTCCCCTATCCTTCTAGAAAAGAAAAATTAAATATGAATGATATGGAATATCTATTTTATTCATCACAAATGCGATAAATCATAGTAATATTTGGACAGCCATGTTGAGATAATCTTGACCTCTTGCATTCTCACATCCTTGAGCCATTTAGGGTCTTCACTAGTTGAAAATCTCAAATCAACATGGTGCGCACCTGCGTCAGAGTAATTTATTCCATTACAACTAGTTCAGATAAATCCATTCTGAACACATCTCAAGAAAAATTAACATCAGTTTTGGAACTTGTAGTTGTTGATGTTTTTAGTTTCTCACCTTCTTTGGCTACAATGGCAACTATGCTGTCTGATATGTTACTCAGCACTCTGAAAATGAAAACATATGTAAAAATGGCTAAAAAAGATCCCATGAACAAATTATAGGGAAACTGATCTAACAAAATTCTTATTCTTACCCTCCGCCACTCCATGGGTCTCGCAATCCGTTAAAAAAGATGATATTGCTGGCAAATCGCTTCAACACCCTCTTAATATCCTGCATTTGTAGCCATATCGACTTTGACTGATGAACGGGGTAATCAAAGCCATATCGAGTATGTGACATTTAGCTCAATCATCCTTCCATCGAGAGGCTAGCAACACATCATAAATCTATTTTAACATGTCTGTAGAAAGAATTTACTTACTTGACCGCCAAACTCAGTTGTGATCCAGTTTGGCCTGGGAAGGACCCCGTAATAGAATCGACATTGTTCAACTCTCTCCTCGTAATCCCATTTCGATTCTGGAAATATACTCTCCTCATTGTTCCCATCTGTTGGCAAAATCATTTCTGTGCAGGCCTGCAAAATGAAGCCTCTAA
>NQLW01000096.1:875407-896656 GCA_002312845.1 Kalanchoe fedtschenkoi
CATATATGAAGGCTGTATACAGCCAAGATGCAATGTCACCTGCTTCTTTTAAGCTGTTCCTGCATTAGAACCTTATAAGTATCACAAGTGTTCCATCTCTACATGTTGCTTACATAACAGCATTTATACGTAATTTAGTATTATATTATTTTGTGTGGTTTACTTGCAAATCCTGAATGTCTTTCGTAGCCGTTCCAGTCCTCCATGTTGGTTTGCAGTGTCTTCAATTTGCTCCCAAGATTCTTTGATCACTTTGTAGCAGGTTTCACTTTCCCCCTGTCCATCACAATAAATTATTTGCCAAATGAATCAATCTTCAGATCTTTAGTTAGTGATGCTTTCGGATTATTGATCTCATTAGGCGAGAAACCAACTAATCCTCAAGGTGACTGTTAGCTAGCCTAGATATCTAAGATTAGTGCCTTGTGAACATCTTTACCAAATTCAAAACATTATTAATATTAAATTTTAAATATGATTGAAGGGTGCAAGGTGCAAGGTGATCATTCTCATATTTTACAAACAAGTTCTGATTTATCCTCTCTTTTTTCACTTCATTTTTATGAACCCAATATCGCAAGCTGTGTGCCTTCAAAGTAAAATATATATATATATACATGAAGAGGTGTATGGAAGTTATTACCCTGAAATCTCGAGTGATAATGTCGGTGAAAGAGTATGGAGAAGTAAGGTTTCCGAAGTTGAGGATAGGTGCTGATGATGCTAATGCCCCTACTGCCACATGAGGGTATTTCAGCCTAAACCAAGCTGCCAACACTGCCCATAACAAATTCCAAATAATGTTGATTGTAACCGGCCAATTTCAGAATCATTTTAATCTCTACCAAGGAATAATATTTTCTGTCAAAATCGTAATATATGTAAAAAATGATGATGAAGAAGATAGTTCATTACTTCCTCCATATGAGCCTCCGACAACCACCACCGGTGAATCCTCTGCGCTCAGATTCTTCTTGAGATCAATAATGAGAGTTGCATAATCTGCTAGAGCTTGTGTTGAGCTCATATAACCAAGTGTGCTTGAATTGCTATAAGCCACATCCTTATCACCATTGAAGGGTATTGATTTTCCGTAGTACCTATGCTGGAATTCAACCGGGACATAAGAGAACAACCTCTTACCTTACTAGCATGCCTGAAGACAACCTCTTACCTCAATGAAGACCAGCAAGGCCTTGAAGTGAGGAGCCTTCTCAAAGAGGAAGCCAGTGTTTTGAGCAAACCATTCAATGTCTCCCTCATTCCCAGTATACACGAAAATGGGTGCGTCGCTCTCGGCTCCGCCCCAGAATGCGTCATTGATTAAGTACCTGTGCTGAAAGGTCTGGTAACTCTGGGGATGGTAGTTGAAATGATCGAGTGTTTGAGTGAAATATCTGGTCTTGTATGGCTTGGAGCGCACGTTGGTGTCCTGAGATAGTCTCTGGGGATGGCCAAACGGTCGACGCAGAAACTTGGCGTTCGGTGTGTTGCTGGCATCAGACACCGGAGAAGATGAGATTATGAAGAAGGGGGACAGGAGACATAATAATAAGAAGGTGTTCTGCTTGCTGGCCATGTTGTTGGTGCTAGTAAGCTCAGGGTCTCAACAGTTGCGTTCTGTTTTATTGAACAGAGTGTTGAGAAACAAGTTTGGTGGACTTGAGATTTGCAAGGCTGCTCTAGCATCTTAGTTTCATTGTTATTGTTATGTGTAGACGTTATCTTATCGAGAAAATACATGTGGTGTGTTCTTTTCTATTTAAACTGGTTAAAGTAACAGTTTATCCGAACATGTGTCAAATTGAAAAATCAATAAAATTTTATAATTATTTAATTGTGATTTGTCACTCTTAGCCATGATTCACTATTGACAGCACATGCTGACGAGGAGTCAAATAATACATTTTGGAGCGGTGTATATTGGCTGATTAGAGGCTGGTGCTCCTGGACCATTCTAATATAATCATACCCTAAGCCTGAGCCCTTTTCACCTCGCTGTTAGAGTTATTCTGTGACCAGATTGAATGCACTAGGAAATCAATCAAAATTTAGAATCTTTTGATGCGTTTTGATAGATGACACCTAAGAAAAAAGTAATCACTTTTCTTGAGTTGGGAAATCCAACAATGCCTTGTGAAGGTGTTGTGGCAACTCATTTCTTGAATTCCTTTTCAGCAGAATGCTGATAAATTTTGGTTGTGTTTAGTTTAGAAAACATTTGGTGGAAATAAAAATTTGATGAAAATTAGTAAAATTCAGTGTTTGATTTAGATGAAAAATATGAGGGAAAAGAAAATTAGATGAAAAATTGGGTAGAAAATATAATTCTTAAATTTAACAAATCAATCCGTTCAAATTCAATTTATCTCAAACAAATAGCCATTTTTTAAACAAATTCAATATATTTCATCAAGTTCAATAATGTACGAAGTGATGAAAGATTAATACTTTTCTACCTATGTTTTATAAAACTTTCCATGATCATGGGAAATGAAATGAATTAATAATAATTTTTCTTAATATTTTTCTTTTGAAACCAAATAAGGTTTCTCATTTTTCACCAAAATTTTCTTTTCACTATATTTTCCCTAAACCAAACACACCCTTAGAATGTTTTGTTTAGAAAAACCTGGAGGAGAGAAAAATGAGAGGGAAGTTGAATTACAATGAAATCCATTTCAATTTTTTTTATTTGATTAGTTAGAAAGTTGTGGGGGAAAATGTTATAATAATCTATGTTTTGATAATACTTTTCTTTCCATTTTCTAACAAAATTTCATTTCTTAAACTTTTTATTAAAAAAACAAAAAATTCCTTTTCATTTTTTTGGCAAATTTTATATTTCTACATAAATTTTCTAAACCAAAAACAATCTTAAAAAATTCTTCACAGACAGCGTGCTTATTGAAAACTCAGCCATGCGCAAAGATTCTTTCTTGTTTTGAGGTTGTAAGACAGTTTCCCATGCCCGGTTTCTTCCTGTTTTACTTGACCATGTGTTCAATTCTTTTGTCTGCATACTTGAGCCTTCCTTAAAAATTTGAGTTTTTTCCAACCAAACTCAACTACCCTCTGGCACTGACGAATAAGAAAATAAGGGAACCCTGTTATTGTATGGTGAAGTGTAAAATTCTTGCTGGCTAAGGCTGTGTTTGGTTGAGGGAAAATTAGGCGGAAAGTAAAATTTGATGGAAAATTAGTAAAATTATTTGTTTGGTTTAGATGAAAAATGTGATTCATATCTCTAACAAACCAATCTAATCAAATTCAATGTATCTAAAATAAATAATCACTTTTTTGAATAAATTCAATGTATTTCATCAAATTCAATGTATGAATTGATGAAAGATTGGCGTGTTTTCACATATTTTCCATACAATTTTTCATGATCATGGAAAATGAAATAGATTCCTAATAATTTTTCTTGACATTTTTCTTAGATGGAATCCTCTAAAGATTTCATTTCATTTCGATTTTCCCTCAAATTTTCCTTTCCGCCACTTTTTCCCTAAACCAAACACAGCCTAAAGGTTTCCAAAACATTTATGCTGTGCCTTGTCCAATAGAAATGATGAACAAAAGAAAATGAGAAAAAAATAAATAATCTGTGAATTTTATTTTATTTTTCTTTTATTTGATTATCTTTGCAAATAAACATTTTTTATTTCGATCAAATTTTCTCTCTCATTTTATATCTGATTTTTATTTCTCCAATTTTTTAACAACCAAAAATTTCTTCTCATTTTTCCCAATTTTTTTCTTTCCCTGAAAAATTACTTTCGCATAAATTTTCCAGTAACCAAGTTCTTGCCACTTACGCTTACCTCGCTGTGGCCCTATTGCACTTGAAAGAACAATCTTGGCTCTGATCAAAGCAGCAACCAGTTGCAGACAAACTGCTATTAATATAAAACAACTGAGCCAGCTTTGATTTTCTGACCAAAATACACATCCAGTTAATATATTCTGAGCATTGCCTGTCTTGGCAAATAGGCATCTGTAACGTTATGGCTGTTGTTCAATTAGGAAAGGGAGAAGACAGCATGAAAAGCTTGAAGTCAACCTTGAGTGCAAAAGTTGGTCTGCCTTAAGCGACTCATTTCTAGTCAAGCCAACAAACATTGCCGCTGGAATCTTCTGCTTACATTGTTACAGGCAGAAGCTCCATACTGTATTCTCCAAGTAAAGCCCTCGCTAACTTATTTTCCATGTTTAAATGCCACAACCGAATGAGGCCATAGTCTGTCATCCACGAAATCTTTCAAAATCAATGATCATTTGTGTTGCATAATATAAGGATTTTTGTCCCACATCCCCAAAAAACACATACAATTGCATCGATAAATATAGTTGAACTATTTTTAGTCAACAAATAATTCGCGGTTTTTGAAAAAATTGTGAATAATGTCTTTTAGTTATAAATAGTATTTTTTATCAAAGAGCATTTTTAAAAAAAATCAATAATATTTGAGATTCATTGACCTTTTGTATATGGTCTTATCACCCCTGGAAACAAATTCTCTTATGATATGAGAACAGTGAAGCACAAGTTTAAAGTGTACTAACCGTCCATAGTGGAATTATCAAGCATGTGCTTATTGGAACATTTTCAATGTATGTAACTCCATCATTTGAATATAAAATGAATCCATGTTATAATATATAATCATCTCTATTGGTTTGAAAATTAAGATCACGGTAACCTTTACAATGAGCCTTTCGTGAACTTTTATTCATAGGAAACATTTCTTAGTCTATCACAAGTACTAAAAAATATTCTCCATTACAATCCTAAAATCTTTTATTGAGAAACATTTTTTTCAAAAAAGACTTTAGTAAATAATATGTCATAATATTTCTGTCAGTATATATCAGCCTCTTGTCGTACAATTATTCTCCAAAATAGTGCTTCCAGTGCTGGGCCTTTCTCATCACATACCTAGATGCTCCATTATTTCTGGGGCATGCTAAGATGTCATATTTATATGGGTTGATCTCTCAGGTTTGGTCTCAAGTTATAGGTTGGCTTGATAAAAGCCATTTCCTTGGAGCTGGAATTGGTTTATCAATTCTCATGGCCATGTATGCACATGTTCTAGCCTCTATATCGGGGCCTTGGATGGTTCTTAGTCACATCAATTTGATCTTGTCAGTTTTTCTTCGGGACTGTGGTAAGGCATAGAGACATCACTCGGTATTGATGAATTTAGATTTCTTCGGCTTTAAGAAATCAGAATCAAGATAGGAACCAATTTAGGAAGTTTATCTACTCAGTGATTTTATCAATGATTCTGGCAGATATACATCAATATTTAGGCTCTAACTCCTTCTGGAAACTTGTAGATAACTATTTGATCTTTATATAGCCTTTTGAATCGCATCAATCGGGAATCTAAGTAAAAAGATATGCTCTTTGAAAGTTGAAAATATTATATAAAACTGATTAGGAAACTGCTACTTGTCGCGCGCACGTGTCACTTTCCACTGCGCGCGCGACCAGTGCCACGTCATCTTCTTTCCCTGTATTTCTTTGTGTGACACATGTTAGCTCTCCCCCGCGCATGGTAATGAACCACTGTGCGCGGCTCTTGCACTCGGCTGATCACTGTCTTCTATTTGATTTTTTCTCTCTATCCGAATAATGCTCCAAAACTACATTTTAGCATATTTTTGCATTAAGATCTAAAATAAGTCTTAAATAAAAAAAACTAGCTAAAATTATTAAATAACACTCAAGAATGACGTAGAATTAGGTGAGTTATGTAGACATGAGACAGTGCAATTTTGTCACATCAGGAAACTAACCACAAACAGTCATTGAAGAACACAAAGACAGAGAAGTGGAACAATTCTTACAAACCAAATTTTCTTCTTCACTCAATAACTTCCCTTACCGAACTCCAATAGTGGCTTTGGAATGAAACCCATAGAGAATTTCGAACTTGAAAGAGATAACTTCAAAGAGTCTTGATGTTTAATGTTTCTTGAATGAGGAGGTGAGACCCTCTTTATATAGTGTGTATTCTTAGTTTTAATATGATTAAAACTAGGATTTCTCTCTTTGGAGAGTGTTCTAGCTTATTTCGTATGTCATTGATGATAAACACTCATCATTGAGCCGCGTTTATGCAAATAAATTTATACTTGGCCTTACTAGTAACAGCAAGTGCAAGGTCGACCTACACAGACTAATTAAGCTTCTGCATGTTAATAACTTGATAATTTTGACAAATAAAAATACTCAAAGTAATGGGTGTTTTGTTTGGAAAGACTGATGGCCTCGATCAGCACAAGAAGTAAATATGTCTGTGAGTTTACCATGTAGTTCAGGTGACTTGAATTTTTAAGATTATTGATCATTGATGGTAAAGATGAAATCTTATTTATGAATTGATTTGAGTAAACATATATGAACTTCTCTTCCATAATCATGTGACTAGCCATATACATTAGTCCTACTCTACATTCATCATACCTTTAAGTCAATGATATGAATCTTTTATTTCTAACATGCTTTCAATCAAGGTTAATTAGCTCATGCAGAACCTAGAGTAAATTACATTATTTGTTACTCATTTCATTAGTATTGGCTCACGCCCTCACAATTAAATCAGTGCCCAGAGTTCATGCGACAACGCACTACATTCATTAGGATTTTTTTATATAGCAATGCAATCATTATGAATTAAGCTCATTAAATATGTCATCATAAATAGAATTTATAAGCATAAATATCTCACAACAATCGTCACAAGTTTACATCTGCTGAAATATATAAGAGATCTAGCCATTAAAGGCCATAGAAATAGACATGAGTAAAAATGTAGGAACAATCCTTACTATCTGACTCAGATCTGTTATAAGATGATATCTCTTGCTGCTCTTCACAGCTTCCTTGAAAATCATCACATCACAGATTGGAAATAGCACTCAAAAGAGACACCTTTGTTCACCACCGTGTACACTCTTGTTAATGTCAAAGATGCACACCCCTTGAAGCCCTCTTGAACTCTCTCTAAATAGGCACAAAATAGCAGCTTCAGATTTCAAGAAGTGAACAGGTGTTTATCTTTGATGAATATATTCAATAGATTATGATCGAAGTTGGACTTATCGACTTACGAAAATCAAAATTGGATTTGGACGTCAAATTGGGAAGCCTATCGGTCCAGAGAGTTTGTTAGTTCTTTTGATAGATATCCAGTGAGAATTAAGCTCTAAATCATCATAAAAATTTGTAGACATTTGTATGAGCTTTTCACAGCCTCTTAAAATGGGTAAATTGGACTTTTAGCGTGAAAGTTATGCTCCTCAAAACTTGGAAGAAGTTTACAAATTGAATTTGAAACTACTATTCATCGCGTGCATGTGTCATATAAGTGTCGCGCGCACGGTTATCACGCACAGCGAATGACCACGTCATCTCCTTTCTTTCTTTCTTTCGCTATGTGACATGTGTCAGTGCTTCCCACGAGCGACCACTACGCACACTATTTGTGCTCGGCATATTGTTGTCTTTTGTCCGATTTTCTTCCTTTGTCCGAACTCTTGTCCAAATTTGTCATTTTTTTGGCATGTTTCTTATTAAGACCTAAAATCAGTCTAAAATTTAAACATTAGTTAAAACCATTAAATAAAAAAAATAAGATTCAGATTTTTATAGGATAAAACTCGAGAAACACAACGTAGAAGGGAGATTTTTAATCACGTTTAGAAGGGTGAAACGTGATTAAAGATCAATTTTTTAACATGTTTCATCTTTACAAGAGTGGTTAAAAATTAATCTTTAATCACGTTTGGAAGTATGAAGCGTGATTAAAAATCCTCATTTGACTTTTAATCACGTTGCACCCTTCTAAACATGGTTTAACATTAATATGCGTCCACGTGCAAAGATTTGAAAAATTTAGTTCAATGTGAATGAAAGTTTTGTGAAAATGAAATTTATGACAATGTTGAATTGACATGACGCAAATCTCATGTGTCATGACATAAACCTATTTTTAACTTTGTTTGGCTCTAATGGAAAACCACTTCTATAATGTCTGCCAATATATGAAATCATTTTTCCATTCTTCTTTGGGAACTTCTTACCTACCGGCTATGGTCGATATCGACTGGACAACCACAATAGAAACAGTCCTACACATTCTCATCCTGGTAGTCATTTATTCATTAACTCACAGGTCGGAGTAACAGAACAAATGTCGGCAAAAGAAAACAATGAGAATATGTGAAAGTTCAAATGTTCACCTTATGATACTACCAAGAGGCAACATGTGTGAGCACATGTTTATTGCATTTCATTCATGTCCCCCCGGAACGAGTTTCACATGGTTGAAGGCAAGTCTCTGTGCAAGTAGGATATAGCAACGGCCGCGTGTAGGGCCGCCCCTACAGGAAGAACCTCCTCGTCAATGGAGAAATAGGGGGAATGCAATGGGTAGCTTGTTCTCTCAGATTCATTGTTAGTTCCAATAAAGAAAAATGCCGCTGGTATCTTAAGGGAATAGAAGCTGAAATCCTCTGCTGCCATTTCCACGGGAACATGCTTCACGTACGGTTCCCCTAACAATGCTTCTCCTACCCTTTTGACATGTTTGTACATTCCATCATCATTCACTGTGGCTGGGTATGGCATGTGTGTATCTTCCAGAAAATCAACCGTAGCATTGCAACGGTGCACTGCTGCTTGCTTCTCTATGATCTGCTTAAAAAAAAAATGTTGCTCACTGACTATTCTTTGGATATAGTAATCTGGAAATGTGTTTAGTAGAACTACAAATTTTTAACGACAAAACTCAAAGCTCACAAACAAAACCTATGCAAAGTCCGGCTTTTTTATTTTTTTTTAACATGATCTGATATTACGTGATTTCAATCTGACAAACAATAAGAAATTGATTGCTTGATTCTTTTTCTTCTGTCTTTTACTGTTAGTGCACTGCCTAGAACTTATTATTTATGACATAAATTACAACCGGCGGTTAAAGCATCTACAATTCCATGTAGTTATTGATTCACAGTTTTCTGAGTAAGGGACATATGAATAAACAAGTAAACCTTCACAAAGTTAGTTTTCAATTTTATTCAACAAAAAGATGTATTTTCATTTGGATGGCTGCTGCCCATTTACCTCTCTTATTCTTTGCTGAAGGTAGACTTGGCCTTCCATTGTCATGCTCCTGAAGGTGCCACCGAAACGCACAGTGTCAGGGATAACATTCAATGCCAGGCCTCCCTCCACGATCCCAACAGTTACTACCTAGATGTTATCAACAAAGAAGAATCAAATACAGGCACACATCTATTCATGCCTTCTTCAGTATGCATACCAAACAAAACAAAACAAAAAAGAAGAACGATACCACTAATGAGACTAAACACTTCCAGATTCAAGATGCAACATTTCCATAAAAACAATAGAAAACATTACCCTGGCCTCAAGAGGATCTGTTTCTCTTGATACAAGCTGTTGAAGGGCAATGATGGCAAATGAAGCAGCGAGAATCGGATCTGTGTTCAAATGAGGCAGTGCAGCGTGACCTCCTTTTCCTTGAATAACTGCAACAAACCTACCAGAGCTGGCTAGCAGAGGACCGGGTCTTGACCCAATAGATCCAACAGTCAAAGCTGGTGATACATGTAGCCCCAAAATGCCTTGAACATCATCAAGAACACCTTCCTTACGCATATGGTACGCGCCTGCACCACCTTCCTCTCCCGGTTGAAATACTAGCTTCACAGTACCCTTTTTCAAGTTCAAGATTCAGATACCACAATTAGCACAGTAAAAAGCATAAGACTACCTGATACAAAACCACACATGTAGTTCACCTTCAGCTCATCCTTCTTGCTGCTAAGCAACTTGGCTGCGCCGAGCAGCATGGTTACGTGAGCATCATGGCCACAAGCATGCATCTTTCCATCAATTCTGCTCTTATGCTCCCAATTCACCAGTTCCTTCAATGGCACAAAGTTAGTGGTGTCGGGAACACTGCAGACCATTCATCAAACAGTTTCTGCACACATAAACAAAGTTGAAAGAGACCTGGATGGGAAGAGAATCCATGTCAGCTCTGAGGGCGAAAATGGGCTGAGAGCCAGACCCAATAGAAGCCACAATCCCAGTCTTGGCCACCGGATATTGGTACTCAACTCCTAGCTTATCCAGCTCCGATCTAATGAGCTGGCTGGTCTCGTATTCCTCGAAAGATAATTCTGGGTTCTCATGGATTCTTCTCCGGACGGATTTCATCCAATCGAAGAACTGGGGTTTCAAGGCAGAGCTTAGCAGCTCCCGCGGCAGTGAGCTCGAGTCGGGCGTTGAGGAAGTTAGATGGGCTTGTGCAGTAGAACCAGTAGACGAGAGGACGATCAAAACAGTCAGCAGGCAGCAGAATCTGCGGAAGAAGGAGCCCATTTCCTGATAAATCAAAGCAATCCTTATGAAGAGTAGAAAATTAACAGACACCGAGTAGTATCCCGCAACAGCCTCCCAAGTTTTTGCTATATATATAAGTGTTCGAGTTTGATTTTAGTTGAAATGCTTTCTTACAAAAACAGGAATTCAGGTCTTACACCCACTTTTTTACTAGTCATAGATAAATTATTCACTATCTGATCGTGTCGGTGAGGTGGTGAGAAGTAAACACGTGTCACGAATAAGAATGTAGCAAGAAGTTGACTCAGCAACCGGTCGTGCGACTCACTGATGTTTCCTAAAGTCGGGTCACCAGAACTTACCAACTTTTGAGGGTCATAACTTTCACACCAGATGTCCGTTTTTGGTTATTCAAATGGCTATAGAAAGTGGAAACAAAATTCAACACTTCTAAGAAGAGTCGAAGTCTAATTCTTTTTGGATTTGCGCCAGTAGAGCCAAAGAAAATAGTGTGCATAATCTTTTCAAATTTCGACTTAAGATTATGTTTCTGAATTCCATACCAAGATTAGTCTGATTCTCCAAAATAATCCTTTAAATTTTAAGGCAACAATACTTGGCAACACCTACAAGAACTTGTCAAAGACAGGAGTCCTAACGCTACTAGGATTAGTGTCAGGAATTAGGCTATATTTATCTTTAAGTGTTCAACACAACACCAACACGCATTCTCTTCTTTGTCCTAAATTCTCTCTAAGTTTTGACCCAAGACCGCCAGTGGAGGGAAGCCACAGAAGTTATCGGAGGAAGGAGCAAGTTGAATTTGTTAGAATTTATCCTACTTATTTTTCTGTGTCTTTCCATGACTATTCGTGACTAAATAACCTTGCGTTGTTTAGGTGTAATAATTTGTGAATTAGTGTTTTGAGATTATCTTTCTTGATAAAATTCATATTTTGCATGTTATGTTTATTGAGATTCAAGTGGATGATTGCTTTATTGCATGATAAACTTGACGAATGCTTTGTAACGTGATTTCTATCGCTGAACTCCCTACCGTTGTTCATTAATGTGTATGTTCTTTTTCTATGCTTCTATCCCCCATGTCGGCATATAAAAATCATATCATTTGCTAAAGAATATAATGATACAAGGGTAAGAGCAATTTTTACGCCTTGTCATAGTATTCTTGTGCATTAGATTGTATACGTTGCTGAGTTTGGTTCACTAAATGAATTTATCCTTAGAATCCAACATAGTCATAATTTAGTCACATGAGTTAAGCGTCTATCTACGCATCTATCCTTATATCTATGATCAACAGCGTTATAGGTTTTCACCCTAATCTTACAAACCCCCAAAATTTTGTATTTTTTTTATTAGTCACTAATTTTGTAGGTTCTCGTCCTTGTGGAATCAATCCTGACTTAGTGTTTACTAGTGAGACTAGATTGTTATTTGCATAACACTCTCAATGATGGTGTTATCAGAAACTGACCTAAACACGGCCGCAATTTTGCTACAAAACTGACATGCCTGCAATCTAGTTGGAAGATTGTGTTTGGCCATAAAATGTCAGTAAATTTACCATAGATATAGACGAACCTTAGTGGCCCCAAAATGAACCGAAAATGACTAAAAACTTTAGCCGCAAAGTTGTCAAAAAAAAATATTATCGGGACGTTGTTCAGGCCAACTTTTTTTATCAAAAAATCACTAGAAAAGTAATTAGCAGCTATTTTCATATAAAATTTTGGGCTGAAAATTGATATTTATTTTTTAGAATCCTCTTCTGTCGAAGTGTAGGTTGATTTTTTTTTTCCAAATACCTAGTTTCTTTTTATGGAAGACATGATTCCAATGGATGATAATGTTCAACTAAAAGACATCAGCCTAGCGTTGAAGTGTGCATGTTGGGTAGAGGGACACCGAAAGACCCTTTTTCATCTATTCATTCATGGAGATATTGCCAGAGCAATGTGGGCTACGCTGGCTAGTCTTATTGGTCATCCCAATTCATATTATAGTTTCAATCATCTAACCAGAATATGGTTCATAGAAGCTAAACCGTCAGTGCTGTCTCCAGCCTTTTGTTTGCCATTAGATGTGTGTGCCGGTGCCAGATCCCACGTTGACCGAAGACAACCTTTTTGGCATCGAAAGAATTATTATGGTGAGGTTTGGTTTCTCTGTGCCCAAGCTTCCAGCTTCATTTTTTAGATTCACTATTCTTTGAAGCCTTAGGCATCCCCACCTTTCCCCCAATGTGGCGTCATCCCCCGGCGCCTTTGTGGCGCCTAGCTGCTGCCAACTTTACAATGAACATTGCCAAAGCAGGTTATCATGGAGGAGCTCTTCCAGGGTCCGCAGAAGGCTCGTTCACATTCACCTTCTGCTCATCTAAATCCCAATCTGATTCTCATGAAAACATACATCTTCCAATGCTTAGCATGGCTTTTATGAACGCAACTCAGCTCAGCTCAACCTGAGTACACAAGAAATTCAAGTAGATCCAAAGGTTTCTGGTGGTATCCAATGGGCAATGAAGTATCTGCTCTTAAGTCATGGCCTTGCCAACTTGTGTAAAGTAAACATCAAACATCAAAACCAATTTTATATCAATACAATATTGTTTGATATATGATTGTAATGCGGAAGCGATAACCCAAAATCATCTTACA
Source organism: Kalanchoe fedtschenkoi (assembly GCA_002312845.1). Classification (NCBI taxonomy): domain Eukaryota; kingdom Viridiplantae; phylum Streptophyta; class Magnoliopsida; order Saxifragales; family Crassulaceae; genus Kalanchoe; species Kalanchoe fedtschenkoi. Next base: position 888,476 of record NQLW01000096.1, read on the forward strand.
AATAATTTAAATCAACCAAATATAGATGATAAGAATAAAAAAATAATCGAGAAAAAAATAGGAGACTTACGTGTATCCATAACAATGACTTAAATGATCATATGTGTTTTTTCTGTTTGATTCTATATCTTTGTAGCTTGCTCCTTGATGATATAGGAGAATTTTTCTAATGATTATTTTGTATTTCTCTAAGTGTGTAGTTTAGGATCCATAAGAGAATATATATATATAGTGCATGAGATTGTCACTAGAAATTCCCATAGACTCTTAGCCTTCATGTTGTTAATATGATCACTTTAACTGTAAAATAACATTAGTACTTTGATTTCTCATAGACCCTTGAGCTTCATGCTCTTAATATGGGTATTTTAATTGTACAAAAACCATAGACCCTTAACCTTCTTAACTTTAATAAGATAAGAGAGAGGGATTTTCACCTAGTAATTTCAACCATAATACAACACTAATCATCACCATGTGTAAACTTTAATTGAAATTATAAAACAATAAGTGCATGAATCACAATAGAAGTTAATTCTAACATTCTCTCACTTGATTCATGAGCGACTTGAAGTTTCAAATTATCTTTTATTCATGAGCTTTAATATGAAAACAAACAAGTCGCATACCTTACATAAGTTAAATCAACCGAATCATGGCAGTCACAGGCCTAGCAAGCATCCCGATTCCTTCCATGTATTATAAGCAATTTAACTCAATCATCGTTAAATAATAAGGTGAAATCATAACTCTTATTCTTTAATATCTTATTTTAAGACCCATGCTTGTAATCACAAAATAACATAATGCATGCCAATAATGTGATTAACAAAAATTTACAAAACTCAAATAATTGAAATCTTAAAGTGTCATCCAACTAATGCGCAAGCAAACATAAGTACATATATATGTCTATAATAAATTGTTCTAAAATGACCTAACGATAACACCCATTTTTTTACATGGCCAATGTAAATTTTAGACAATAATCTTTTAGTCAACGGATCTGCGATCATTTCATTGGTGCCAATATGCACAATAGACACTTTTTTGATTTTGCACTTCTTCTTTGACAGATAGATACTTTAAATCCATATGATTGACACCTTTAGTGTATCTATCATTTTATAGAAGAAAACGGCTACGGTATTATCACAGTAAATTCTCAACGGTTTGGCAATATTGTCGACAATGCCCAAATCTGAGACAAAATTCATTAGCCACAATGATTGAACTGTAGCCTCAAACCACGCTACAAATTCTACCTCCATAGTAGAAGTAGCAATGACAGACTGCTTCATAGTCTTCTATGAAATTGCTCCATCAGCTAAAAGGAACAAATAGCCAAAAGTAGATTTTCTTATATCCACACATCCGACAATCTGAATTTGAATAACCAATGACTTCCGGGTCATTCGATCTTTTATATGTGAGCATATGTTCTTGAGTGCCTTGTAAGTAGCGTAAGACTTTCTTCGCAGCTTTTCGGAGGTGTACTCCTGTATTACTTTGATAATGGCCCAACATTCCGACAACAAACTTGATATATGGTCACGTACAAGTTTGGGCGTACATCAGACTTTCAACCATTGAGGCATAGGGAAAATTTTCTATTTCTTTGCATTCCAAATCATTATGAGGCTATTGAGATAAACTAAAACTGTCCCTCTCTGAATTGGAACTGGAATAACTAAGCATTTATCCATTTTGTATCTCCTATTTTATTAATATAGATTTTATGAGACAATCCTAATACTCCTAATACTTCCTGTGATCTGTCACTGAATATTTCTATTCCATTACATAAGATGCCTTTCCCATACCCTCCATTTCAAAATTCTTAGAGAGGAATTCTTTAACATGATGCAACATGTTCTAATCATTAGCAGCAAGAAGAATATCGTCAACATACAATACAAGGATTACAAATCGGATCCCACTGACTTTCATGTAGATACATGTATCAACAGTGTTTTTTTTAATCCATAAGACAATATAGCATGTTTAAACTTTAAGTATCATTGTTTGGAAGCCTGTTTCAATCCATAAATTGACTTACTCAATTTATATTCTAGACTTTCTGTTCCTGTGGTCTCAAAACCTTGCGGTTGGTCCATATAAACTTCCTCATCTAAATCTCCATTAAGAAAGGCAGTCTTTACATCCATTTGGTTAAGCTCAAGACCATAATGAGCTACCAATGCCATAATAATTCTGAAAGAGTCTTTCTTTGATACAGGAGAGAAAGCCTCTTTGTAGTCAATGCCATCTTTTTGAGTATATCCTTTGATAATAAGTCTGGCTTTATACCTTTCGATATTGCCCATAGAGTCTCGCTTGGTCTTAAAGACCCACTTACAACCAACTCTTTTAAAACCTTTTGGCAATTCTGTTATTACCTAGACATTGTTATCTGCCATAGATTTCATCTCTTCTTTCATAGCATTGTACCAGCTTTCAGAATTATTACTTTCCACAGCTTCTTTAAATGAGACTGGGTCATTATTCATGCTCAAGTCATTTTCATGCTCAAGTGCATACACAACTTAATCATCAGGAATCGTAAATCTTCTTACTCTAATTGATTGTCTTAATGCTATCTCCTGTTGAGGTTGCATTTTTTCATCAATTTAAACATTATAATTTTCTTCTTTATTAACTACAACACTGTGATGTGGAGTATGAACTACAACCTGTTCTTGTTCCCCATAATTATCAAATGCATGTGCAACAGTAACAGGAACAATAACTTGAGAAGAGACATTAGATGTAGACGATTCCACTAATGCTTCTTTAATCTCCACATTACGACTTTCACTACTTTCACTGATGTTGCCATTCTCAATGAAACAAGCATTGTCAAATTCAATAATTTTCAGACTGCAATTAGGACAGTAAAATCTATATTCTTTAGACTTTTCAGGATACCCTATAAAAAACCACTAATGGTTTTTGGATCCAGTTTCTTTTAATGTGGATTGTAAATCCTCACTTCAGCTTGACAGCCCCATAAATGAAGATGCCGCAAATTTGGTTTCCTTTCCATCCACAGTTCATAAGGTGTCTTAGGAACTGCCTTACTAGGAATCTCGTTGGGTAAGTATACAATCGTTCATAATGCATACATCCACAATGAAACAGGTACAGAACTGTTAGACATCATAATTATGACCATTTCCATTAAAGTACGATTTCGCCTTTCTGCCACACCATTTTCTTGTGGTGTTCCGGGCATTGTATACTATGCACAAATGCCTTTAGATTCGAGAAACTTTACAAATGGACCTAGAATATGTCCAAGGTCAGTTGTTTTAGCACAATATTCACCGCCTCTATCTGATCTAATTACCTTGACTTTTTTATTTAGCTGCCTTTCAACCTCTCTAATGAATGTTTGTAAAAATCCACTAATTGAGACTTTTCATGCAGTAAATAAAGGTAACGGTACCTTGAATGATCATCAATAAAGGTAATGAAATATTTTTCTCTACCCCATGATGGAACATCAAATGGACCACAAATGTCTGTATGAATTAAATCGATCAATCCCCTGCTTCTCGTGGCTGGTTTCTTTGATATGTGTTTAGTTTGCTTTCCTTAATGCAATCCACACATGTGTCATCCCAATCAGTAAAATCCAAATGAGATAACTTCATTTTTAACTATTCTCATGATTCTTTCCTTGGATATATGACTAAGTCTTTTATGCCGCAAATTAGCAAAGGATTCATCTAGTGCACTACGTTTAATGTCAACATCACATTCAACATTAAATAGGGATTAGAGAGTTCTAAATTCAAATTGAAGCAATACAATGCATCCAACAATGTACTAGTACCTAAAAGGCACTTTTGTCGATACATTGAAAATCATTTACTTCTAAATCTAAAATCAAACCTCATAATATCCAATCTCAAAATAGAAACAAGATTTGTAGCACATTCAGATACATAACAACATTGTTCTAGATCCAGAAGATAGCCTGTATCTAAAATCATTCTGTAAATTCTAATGCCTTCAACATTTTCCTTTATGGGTTGGATCGTAAGGAATCCAGCCACCAAGTATCTAACCACCAAGTATTAGAAGGTACTTCAATCAAATTCGATTCAAAGCATATTGAAACATTATGTATACCTTTCTTTTCAAACCATGTCTTACATTTCAAGCATTCATTCTCAAAGTGTCCAATCTTTCCACAGAAATGACATTTCTTTGCTTTCTATGCATCACCCTTAACTTCCATGGGTTGCTTTCCTTTTTTATTTTTTTATACTTAATGTTTTGCTACTGTTGGCAACATTAGCATTGCTATGAACAGTTAAATAGGTTTTAACAAATTTTACTTTCAGTTTTGCCCTTTGTCTTGCTTCTTCTTGTAATAGCATGATCTTAGTTTCCTGAAGGTTTCACTTTGCTTTAAGTGTGTTATATCCTTGACGGAACCTCTCAAACTCCTCTCCCTGAAGAGATTGGAGAATGAACTGTACCAGGAAAGTTTCATTCACTTCCATGCTCATAACTTTAAGCTTATTTGTCACATTTACCATGTAAGTGAGGTGATCATGCATCGATTGACTAATATCATATTTCTTAGTCGATATGAGAGGTCGCCACTACAAACTTATCAATAACATCTGGACTAGTGAAAGTCTTCATCTCAGCTAGAAATTCCCTCACATTAGTTGTTCTTGGCATGGAAGGTTTAACATTCTCGGCAATGCTCAATTTTAAGAAACTTAATAGCAGCCGATTAGACCTTTCTCATACCTCCCACAATTCCTTTTCTACCTTATTACTTAAATCATTTGATTCAATGGGTTTATCTATTATTGATACATGATACTTAACATATTCAATCCACTCATCATAATTAAGCCCATTGAACTTGAGTCCAATGACACTTGAATTAATTAAAGATGCCAAAGCTACAAATATTTAATATCACATATTTAATGCTTTGAGTTACATCATTTAATAATTCAGACAGTTACAACAATAAAATGCATTCAAATTCACATGTGGGTCACATTCAAATCCAACCATCATCAATCCATAACACATCATATAATTTCATTTTTATTAATTGTTAATCAAATTTAATCAATACATTAGACATCTTTGGATATTCTTAATTTATTAATTAAAATATGATAAATAATTACTTTAATTGTCATTAAATAAAAGTAATGATCCACCTTTGCGTGACCTCATAACTTTGTATCACAATGATCACAATATTTATTTAACAATTAATGTCATTTATAGCAGAATAAAATAAATATTTGCATTCAAATAATTAAATATTTAACTAACATACAAGTGGACCACTTTGGTGACTAACATACTTTTCATAATATAAATATTTAATTCATGTGAATATAAATTTTATTTTTAAATTTGTCTGAGAAAATCTGACACTTGACATGAACAAATTTCATTCATGATATAATGAATTTTAATCGACATTACAAAATAAATATAACCCTTATCCAATCCTTTCGGAAATATTAATATAACATTAATCGTAATTAATTAACCTTATTTGATGAAATCTCTAATTCTCAAAAAAAAACTCTAATTTAATTAATTACCTTTAATTTTAAATTCCAAAATCTATAAACCTTAATTTGGTAAAATAACAGTTTGTAAGAAGGCTCGGATGTCAAATGTGTAAACATCAAATATCAAAACCATTATTAGATCAATACAATATTGTTTGATGTATGATTGTAATTTGGAAGTTACCCAAAATTATCTTACAAATAATTTAAATCAACCAAATGTGGATGATGAGAATTGAAACATAATTGAAAAAAAAGGAGACTTAATTGGATCCATAACAATGACTTAAATGATCCTATGTGCTTTCTCTTTTTTATCAAATATCTTTGTATTTTGCTTCTTGATGATATAGTAGCATTTCTCTAATGAGTGTTTTGTGTTTCTCTAATTGTTTAGTTTAGGATCCATAAGAGAGTATATATAATGCATGAGATTATCTCTTGAAATTCTCATATACTCTTAACTTTCATGCTCTTAATATGACCACTTTAATTGTACAATAACATTATTATTTTAATTTTTCATAGATCCTTGAGCTTCATGTTCTTAATATGAGTATTTTAATTGTACAAAGGTCATAAACCCTTAAGATTCTTAATAAACACCTAATCCTCAATCTTCTTAATAAACACCTTATTCATAAGCTTCTTAACTTTAATAGGATTATGATAAGAAGAAAGGTCTTTCCACCTAATAATTTCAACCATAATACAACACTAATCATCACCATGTGCAAACTTTAATTGAAATTATAAAACAATAAGTGCATGAATTAAATTCTATCAAGTCGACCACGCAAGCCGTTTCGCCTGCATATAATACAACTCTCCGCTCTCAGGCCAGGGCAATAGCAGGCATCACCAGGGTGTGAACAATCTTGTTCATCTCCAGCATCATGGAATCCTTTCTCTTGTATCTCAAGAAAATATCTTAGCAAGATCCCCATTCGTCTCCCGATTTCTCTTCTAGGCTTTGCCACCCTCCTGTCCTGTATTAGCACAGAATACTACTATTGGTAGCCGTTGAATATCCTTCTTAAACATCTGGAAATAATACATGTGAGAGTCGAACTCAGTCAAACATACATATGGCCAAAATTCAAACAGAAATGAAGTGTTGTTGGTTGCCTGCAGAAACCGGTACTCTCTATACATTAAATAACCGAAACCAATAAACATTAACTCCCTCCCTCGCTCGTGGCTCCCTCCCTGCCTTTTACGTAGTGCCCTACCATCTCTAATTCTCAGCACAACGGGCAACAATTGTTTTTTTCAAAAAACAATTTTCTTTTAAGGCGCGTCAACTTAATAACATAAGAAAACAAATCTCTCCAGAAAAAAAAAAAACTACTCTTCTCTTGCTGACCTGCTCCAGTGAATAAGGTCACAGATGTTTGGACAACTACATTACAAGATGGAGCTGTGTTCTTCTATATAAAGAATAAGAGGTCTTCACTGAACAAAAAGAGTAAGCGAGCTGAACTCAATGAGTTAAAAAAAGACTATACCCAAACAAAAAAAAGTCTAAAAAGCAATTACAAGAGTACTACTAATATGTTTTCAAGTTGATGATTTCCCACGTCACAACATCTCATAGGCGATTTCACCGCGGGGTAATGGAGGCAGCCGCCTCCCGAATACTATTTAAAATACCTCTATCTATGTCTCTATGATAAAAAATAAAAATTATTTACATAATTTCAACTAAAATTTTGATTTAATCCCTCGAATTCAATGCAAAATTTAAATTATGTAATTTTCTCCTCTAAACAAAAAATCATGAAACCGTCGCTACAACATCTGAAAGGTTTGTGTGGTGCATAAAATTAAGGGGAAAAACCTAAAAGGGGCCCTGAACTATCACCGCTTACCCAATTGCGGTCAGAACTACCTTGATTTTCAAAAAGGGTGCAATGAAAAAAAAATTGGACTGATTTTCTAAATTAAAATGTACCATTACATTCCAAATCTAATATTATTATAAGACTTAGATTTGTGTGTAAAAATTATGTCATTTGATTACCAAAAGACGTCGTTTTCTTTATGTGTGCAAAATGATATAATTTATTTTGATAACCAAACGATGTAATTTTCGCACACAAATCTAAGTCTTATAATAATAGTATGTTAGGAATGTGATGGTAAATTTTATTTTAGAAAATCAATCCAATTTTTTTTTCATTGCACCCTTTTTGAAAATCGTGGTAGTTCTGACCGCAATTGGATAAGCGGTGTTAGTTCAGGGCCCCTTTTGAGTTTTATCCCTAAAATTAAATGAAACAAGTTTTTGTCCGTGATTTCAATTCTCTTTTCTCCCTCCGCCCTCTCTGCTAAGTCTCCCCCCAACCATTAAATGCCCACTCTCCAAAAAACAAGCAAACAACATACCAAAAATCAATATCCAACAATCCATCTCTCACTCCATTCCTCTTCTCTCCTTATTAACGCTACACAGATTTATGTTCTTGTTTTGAATTCAAACACTCACTTTCATGGCTAAGAAAATGAGGCTCCCTCCGCTCTTCAAGCACAAAAGTTCACCTAAAGATCACCCATCAGTTTCGTCTTCCACATGCCACTCTTGCGGGGAGCAGCCCAAGACACTCTCCTTTCGAGT
>NQLW01000096.1:908532-921547 GCA_002312845.1 Kalanchoe fedtschenkoi
TTATGAAAAGAGGGTGGACTACCGCTACTTGCAAATTTAAGGGTGTTACTATCTCAAATATGCAATTCATAGATATTTCTCATTTTGCACCATGCGTAATTACACTATTTAAAAGTATATATAATGTACTTTTACTATTTTCAAAAATGTTCTTATCTCACTAAAAAAAATAACGGGCACATATAAAAAAAAAACCCTAATGTTCGTCTCTTCCGTCGAGCGGCTTCTTTTGTCATCGATGGCACATAGTATTTTCTTCCAGCTTCTTCCATAGTCATGCTGTATTGAAAAGTTATTATCAGTTGAGGAGTATATGAGTTTCTTACATCTCCACAGGTAAATTATGTTATTTCAATTTTGAAAATTAGGAGTGGAAGAGCCCTTTGGAGAGGGTGAGTCGGTAGTTGATGGGGGTGATAAATCATACTATTTTAAGAAGGTTCCCATGCTACTAATATTTTTAGATAACATGATTTTTGCTACTATTATTTTTGGATAGCATGTTGGAAGTAAATGAATGAGTATAATGTGTCAATTAATTTAGCTCTTTGCGTCACTTGTATGTGCTTTTTGTTTTTGTTAGGAAATTTTGATATTTAAGTTTAATGTCCTAATTTTACTAATGTGATGGAGAAGAGAAGAGTAATCGTAGATGTTGAGAAAACACTTGGTGTTGTTGTTGAATTTACAGAATATCGAGATAAAGAGATAGGTACAAAATCTGATTATTGTGATTATTCTTGGACTGAGGGCAGTAAGAGATAAACAAGTTTTGGTTATGTTAATATAAGAAGAAGATGGTGATGATTTATTTTGGGAAAAAGCTGAAAAGACCATTGTTATCTATCGAAATGTTAATGATGATTTGAGCACAATACAAGTTCATGAATTAAGTAATATTCTAAATGAAGAGGATGAAAAAGGAGAGTCAGATTCTCTACCAAGTGGTAGTGATTGTGATGAACAAGATGAAAGACGGTCTACATAATTCAATGAGAATATTGGCTTCGAATCGGATTGAATTGGTTGTTGGTATGCAATTCAAAAATCTACGGTTTTTTCATAAAGAGTTGAAGTACTATGCAATTAGAAAAGGGTTTCACTAAGATTTTATCGATAATAAAAAAAATCAGGATTTCAGCAAATTGTCGATCCATAAACTGTCCTTGGAGAATTCTAGTTCGTGACACCAATTTTAAAGTGGAGGTAGGGTCTTCCAAAAAATACATCAGACATTCATGGAGACTGTCCGAGGGACTTGAATAATACAAAAGTAACTTTTAAATTTTTGGCTAAGTATTACATAAGTCAGTTTAAGAACAACCCTAAATGGGAGTTAGAGGCATTTAGGAGACATGTGAAGAGGGATTTGTCAGTCAACGTATACCATTTTTTTTGCTACATAACCAAAAAGTTTGCTATCCAGGAACATTTTGGGAATATAGGGGAGCAATACAAAGTGATTAGGGAATATTATGAGGAGTTGAAGCTATATAATATTGGAACATCAGTATATCTCTTGCTGGATAATAAGCGATTTAAACACATCTACATATGTCCTGATGCGTGTAAGAGGGGATTCATTGACGGTTGTAGACCCATTATCGACCTCAATGCCCGTCATATGAAGAAAGAATATACCAGCCAAATTCATTTTATAGTGGTCAGAGATGGGAATATAACAAATTTACGATTGCGTATGCTATTTACAAGACTAAGACAAAGGATACTTGGTTGTAGTTTATCGAATGTCTGCTCATCGATATTGGAAAAGGAATTACCACTGGGTGGACTTTATATTAGACCAACAAAAGGTATTTGCTTAATATATTACAAGGAATTTGTTAATTGTTTGCGACTTAAGATATTTCCTTGATATATTACTATGACTTATTAAAATTGTTTCTAATTTTCTCTCTGTTTCTTCCTGTAAGTGTCTATGGTGTTTTCTTAATGTTAAAAACTTTATTGTATTGTTTCTTGTAAATGTCTATGGTGTTTTGTAAAAATGCTTTTTAGTACATGTTGATTCAGGTCTTTGTTAAAGTTGTAAAGCAATTGGTTCCCTGTTGCAAACATAAATTGTGTGTGAGACATTTGTATACTAATTTCAGTAAATTTCACAAAGGAAATGAGTTGAAAGATGCGATGTGGGCTGCTGCTCGAGCCACCACAGTTAACACTCATGATAGATCTATGAGACAGTTAAAGAAGTTTGATAAAGACGCATTTATCTACCCATAGAAACCTGATGAGGCAAGTTGGTGCAAACATACATTCTCATATCGCTGTTTTAACGACTCATTATGTAGTAACATATCAGAATGCTGAAATGCTTTTATAAAGGAGGTAAGGATTGAGCCAATCATCACACGCTAGGAAATCATTAGAAAACTTTTGATAAAGAGGTTTATGGATAAGTTTAGGGGGATGTAAAACTGCGAGGGATATATCTAGTTTAGGATATGGAAGAAGCTAGAAACAAATAAGTGGGAATCTATGACTTGTGAGTCGAAGATAGGTGGATAAAGCAAATTTCAAGTTGAAAATGTCGATTAGGGCACTGAAGTTGTAGATTTCAGTGCAAAATCATGTGATTGCGGAATGTGAGATTTGACAAGAATCCCATGTGTTCATGCTTACTCTGTAATCTCATATACTTATGAATCACATTCATGCTCTTGAACCCACTCTTTGGGTGATTGAGTTACCTGTGATGCTTGAGAAATCAAGTTTGCCTCCTGTCTTCATAAAGCAGACTACGCGACCTAAGAAGAAGAGGTAGTGTCATGCCAGTGAGAAAAAATGATTCCAATACAAAGTCACGAGTTGGACCCTGTTGCATTATCGTCAATACAACGAGGAATGATATAACCAATATAATTTTCAGAAAAGATGTGATAGATCCAAAAGCAACAACAATTGCAAAGTCATTGCGTTAAGGTTTGCATAATATAGAGCAAGGTAGAAGACTGTAAGAAAAAATCTAATATCAGAAAGTATTATTGGGGCATGACATAGAGATGGAAATGTGGCAGTACAAAAGGCTAAGGTAGATTATAAAATGTTGTATGTTTTGTTAAAGTTTTGTATGTTTTTATTTAACTTCTCTTATTTCACAGACTAATCGAAATGTAAGGAAATCTAATTCTGTTGTGATGAGAGACCCTCAAATGATAAGTTAGTTTTTCTCTTTAATTTTTTTTGTGCTTACGTCTTATCTAAATACTTGTTTTACTTGTTAAAACTAATTTTATTTGTGTTGACTTGGTTGGCACTCTCTTGTCCCGTTTATAGTCATTTTAAGCTATTTATCGTGCACATTTGTAAGCTTTAACACAATTATCCAGTAGAGGATGACATCATTCTTATACAAATTCAGACGGTGTTATGCCATACAGTACATCACAGTCTGTAGGTCCTGTCATATACACGAGAAGATGAGATGGTACCACAAAATGTTCACACGAACAATGTCTTCTACTACTAATTCAACTTCCTCCACTTAGCGCAACATCTTGGGATCTTCATCATCATTCCAGCCACATCATTAGGGAGCACTCAAATTGTTATAGTTTGCTAAATATATTTTTGTGGCATCTTCAAACTACATCCTTTTTGTGATTTGTGATTCATCTTTTGGGTGATAAGTATTGTAAAAGTCTCATTATTTTGTAATACATTGAATTTCACAAGAAGTGTATCGATTTATGCGGTTCAATTACACATTTGCGGTATCCAAATGAATTGTGATAATAATGTTTTTGAAAATTGATTGGTCAAAATTGGTGGATAAAATGTAATTAAGGTTGAGACGTTTTTAAAAATAGTTAGAATATATTGGATATAATTGCAAATAGTGCAATTATACATGGGGGGCCAAAATGAGAAATACAACTGAATTGCAAATTGAAGATACCATCGCCCTTAAATTTGCAAGTGACGGTAGTACAAACCTATTTTTCATACTTTTCCTTGAATAAAATTATTGGTTACATCATAAAAGTATAAAGAAATTAACAAAAAAATATTGTTCAAACAATGTCACTGAAAATTATATTCATCACATGAGTTTATATGTATGAAGTACTATATAAGTTTGTTCGATAATTTTTTATTTTTTTTGAATTTTATATTATATAATGTATAATATTAACAGATCAAAAGCTTAAAAAACACACCCTTATAATAAATGAAAAATGTAGCGCTTGCAACAAATTTCATTGCCAGCAGGTGAAATAAGAGCGAACAGTCGCACAACATGCACACGTGCAAGTCACGTATAAACCGAGAGGCGTATAAATCACAACCGCCAAACCGTAACGCCGCTGGAGAGAGACTGAGAGAGAGGCGCAACTCACTCACATGATCTTCCACTACGTGTAAAAATGCAGAAGCGTTTGCTTCAAGAACCCCGTCTCACTCTCAGCTCCTCTCTTTTTTTCTCTTTTTTTCAGTTTTTATTTTATCCTTCTGTGTCCTTCGTCTGGTCTGATTATAGTAGATTTCTGATACATCAATTAAAAATCTGGTGTTGACTGTTGATGATCGATCATTCTGGGTGTTTTGTAAGTGTTTTTGGGTTTCTTAATCGTCCATTTCCAGGCTTCATTGGCATTTCGTTGACTGGTGTTGACTCTTCCTCTGCCGATTCCACCATTTATTTCCTTCCTGTTCCCTCATCCTCCACTGATCTCATCACTTCTTTATCCCACTCAACAGGTATGCATTTTTTTTTTCTTGTTTTGAAGCTAGAGGAATCCTTTTGTTGTGTGTTTCAATTTAGACTTTAATTTTCTGCAGTTGTTTTTTCTCCAAAGTTTGGCTGCTAAATGCTGGGGGAATTCATTATCAGAATCCTTCTGTATGCTCTTCATATTTTTTTCAATTCCTCTTGTCCTCTTGATTCTGGATCTCGACTAAAAATACTTTTCAATGATGGTGATGCTGGTTCACGATTTTTCTGGGGTATGCTTATCCTGCTCTCCAGTGTTACAAAACTATTGAGAGAAGGAACCAAGTTGATAACGCACAGCTTCGCTTTTGGTGTGAATATTGGTATGCATCATCTCAATTTTACTCTTCATCAGATTTACGAGACTGACTAGTTATGGTCATGATTATGAGTTTTGGACAATTTATAATCTATGAAAATTTCCGAGTCAACTTCATCCTCTTAACTATTCAATTATGATTTGAGAAGACAAAAGCTCTTGAGAGATTCGAAGACCCTTTCATCTTATGGTAATCAAATACAGAAGCTCTTGCTTTCTTCTTATTCGCTTCACTTTTCTCCCCCCGAATTTGATGGTTTCCGGTTTCTCTACTGTTGGTTAAAGCAATGCTATAACTTTATAAAACCCATTCGAGTTCTTTTTTACCTCTCCATTTCACTTGTTCTTCCATGGTTTCTAGTGTTGGCATATATGGGTTTTACACTTTATATGTTGTTCAAGGCTGCTGGGCTAAGACCAAACTGTATTTGTATAATCCAGTCAAAATCTAAATCATCCTCATGCGGATCACTATTTGGTTCCTTGTAGTCGCGAGTATCCTATTGATTGATGTTCAGGTTGCCAATATATTCGGAAGCGGAGCTAGCATTTGTTATTTACTTGTGGTACCCAAAAACTAAGGTGTTCACTTCACATCCTTGATAGGTTTTCCACTGACAAGTTTATCACTGGTTGTTGGTTTATTAAAGTTAACAATTTTATTGGTCGATGGGTCAGGGGGCAAGCTATGTCTGAAACATGCTGCGCCCTTTTCGTATCTGTACATGAGAATGACATAGATCAAAAGCTGCATAGTTTGAGCGCGAGAGGTTTTGGCAGTCTTCTACTAGCAGAACTGCACCGAAGTAGGACAGCGTAAAATCTTTGAAGTTCTTGGACATTTGTTTTCACAGCCCTCAAAGGTCACCAGTAAGACAGAATGCCCTCGTTGAGGTACCATAAACACTCCTTTGTGGACTCATTTGAAATACATGCCCGTCTCATATGTGTCGGACTAACCTAAGTTCAAGTCAGTCAGGGTACCTTAAGCTCATCTAGGGTTGGGTTATTGTGTGTGATTCCTGTACTTACGAGTCTCAGCTGTGCATTCCAGCTACAAGGCAATTCGAGTAAGCAGAGACCAAAACCATCAGCTCCCCCACTGCCACCACCAAACACAATCGCAACGTGTTTTAGCAGATCTCATAAGCAAAGATATGGACCCTCCACCATTGACTGAAAGCATAACTAGTTACTAAAAGAGCTCATCCCATTCCTGCCTTGCACAGTTGGAGGACCGACAAAACATACTCAAGACTCATTGCATCCTCGCCAATGAATATTGGTAAAAAGAATGCATTGAAAGAATTACAACAGCTTCACTCTTTTCTAGTCAGAATAGAAAATAGAAATGTGGTTCATTTTATCCTCTTTGAACTTCGATTTATGCAAATTACATTGAAATGAAGTAAGCTGGATTGGGGGCTCACAACAAGCGGCGGACCATACAGTTTAGACCCTTTAATTGTGTTACCAATGTCTACAGCAGGTGCGAATCCGGAGGTGGATCAGCAACTGGTTGAAAGCCCGGGTGAGCACTGGGATGAGGCCGCAGTTGAATAGTCTACATAGAGAACTGAGTGGAGGCAGAAAGTAGCGTCCAGCAAGAAGACGGTGGAAAAAGGGTGTCGTGGATGAGGTAGGGGAGGCAGCCATAGGCTGCAGGTACGCCCAAGCAGCCTGTTTGACAAGACGGTTGCGTATGGGGATGTCGTATGGTGCAGCGGAAGAGGGGGATCCTGCGGTGGTGGGAGAGTTGACAAGAGATGTGGTGGGGAGGATGTCCTTGAGGGAAGTGTAGGATTGGAAGTTGAGTGAGATGAGGTCAAGATCGACAGATGGGAAAGAGAGCAGAGGTGAGGCTGATGAGTGTGATGATGAGGGTGTGGTGGTGTCAGTGACGGCGGATGGAGGTAGGAAGCTGGAGATTCTGGGTAGGAAGAGCTCAGAGGGGGGCGGTGTTCTTCGATGGAGTGTAGAGGGGGAACTGGACTTTGATTCCATTGCTCTTCTCTTCTTTGCTCTGTTTTGCTTTCTGCTCGCTTCCACGAGTTTTGAGAATATTCTTGGTTGCTCGAGTCTCTGGTATATGATTTTGTTATGGCCAACAACAATTGGTGGCTGATAATGTAGTCAGTCTCATAGTCATAGTTTATCAATGCAATAGTTGTCTCTAGTGGTCCGGTCTATTTAGTGTGGCTTAATGTGGAGTCGGTCCTAATTTCTGTTACACTTCTACTTTTCCAACTCGATCACGTTCTACCTCTTTTCCATTCGTCTCACATTTGCTTTGGAATTTTGCAGTTGAATGACAATTGAGATGATCAAATTTTCACAAGTAAAGTCATAATTCTCCGCAATTATTTCCTGGTCCGTGATGGCTAACTCAACTTTTGGCCGACTCTAGACTTTATCCCCAAGTTTGGAGAACAAATTTAAAAGAAGAGAAAAGGAAAAAAAAAACTATTTCAAAGATAAAAGTAGAAATGGTTTTTCGGCAGAAGTTGGGAAGATATGAGGAAATTTGTAAAAAAAAACTCACCCAAATGCTATGTATGTAATTATGAAAAGTTTAACTTATTTGTAAGGGAGGGTGAAAATTGTCTTTTACGGTTTTATTTTATAAATATTCTCATTTTTATTCAGAACTAAATGAAAGGTGCAATCTCTCTAAACACAATCAAATCTCTTCTTAAAAAAATTCAGAAACAATATATTGTCTCTCACGTTCTTCTTTTCCTTTTCAAAATTATATTCAAGTTAAATTAACTGTTGCAAAGTTTTGATTATAGGGAATTGCTTATATGACAATCGACATATACATATAAATCAAACAAGACACATTGCCGAACAAAGAACCAAACTCTCATACAGGGGAGAGACACAACACTCACACAAGAGAGAGAAAACATACCCAACACACCCAAACATCGAAATTTGAACTTCTGACCTTAGAGTTGGAACAACACCCAAATAATTAGACTACCACCTTTTCGTGGCGACAGGCAACTAAGAGCTAAGCAGGCAAAATCCTTCAATCCTGTTATGCTCTTATTATGAGTAATGATGTTGGTAACAGGGGTGGATGAATTGACGGATGGATAGTCGAGTGGATTATAATGGCTCCATCTCTAAGAACCAAGACCCTCATCATGTGTGTTCTGATCCAAAACAATACGTTCATTCCCGGAGTTCAAAAAACATGGAGTGGACAAATAGTATTTTATTATGGCCTCGAAACAGACGGTGTGCTGAACACGACCAAGTCAATATGAGGCCAAGAAAGCTTAGTCAACTCGAAATTCACATGTTTTCTTATATGGTCAAGTCCGTTTCCCTTTGTCTCCTGCTCCTAACCAAACTTTCATAGTATGCATTTGTTCGTTGACCAAGTGGTCTTATCGTTTCCCTTTGTCTCCTGCTGCTAACCAAACTTTCATCATATGCATTTGTTCGTTGACCAAGTGGCCTTACCTCGGAGGTTGCCTGCCTAAAACCGTGGTTGTATTATTATTTCATAGTTCATTCAACTTTGGATGATGAAAATTTCTTTGTTTCTTCCATACTAAAAAACACTAAAATTTATGCTATTCTTTTCAATTCTTCTTTTATTTAAGAAACAATTTTTATTTTATTCATCCTCTTCTCTCCTTTCTTATCTTTTCATTTCTTTTTCTATCAATTAATTACTTTACCTCTATTAAACTCAAAACTAGAGATCACACCTTGAAACCCTGGGAGTAGTACCAAAATTGTAATTCTCTTTTACCGTCAACCAGAAAAACTACATCTGAACTTGAGCTCTCGGGCGTACTGTTTACGCTGACCAATTCAAAGTCTTTATCTCCCAAGTTTATCATCAGGTCGAAATTAGTACGCTGAAACACTTTACTCATCTGTACAACATTCCACTTTACCCGCAATAACGAATTTCTGTCCGCATCATCATCATCTTCCACGGCTAGCGTGACTCCATGTTTTTGACCCGAGGATGCATGGCAATTGGTGTGACTTGTTCTGAGATGACTCGAATTAATCTCACTCGATCGTCTTGGGTGAACAAACTAACCGTGGAGTTGAGTTCACAGAGGGCGGCGGAATATCCGTTACACCAGATGGTGGTGTTTGTGGTTGAGGGATACTGGTGTCCCCAATCTCATAGTTTGCGTGGTGCATGTCTTCTAGATGATTTCCGATGCCCGCTGTAACAAGAGTTAAGTATTGGTATACAATGCTTAGTGGAAATAAGTTGAACCAATATTAGATAAAAGACCAATTGAGATGAATGGCTGAGAAGGATACATTCTGAGTGCCACAACTCTGTAACACTAAGCTCAGCATCAGATAGAAACCAGTAATCTGTATCAGTCTGCAGCGAAATGGAAAACATTTAGAATACAAAAGCAATGAAGCAGAAATTAGCCTTAAAGCTGTGCAACCATTGGCAATAATTACCCAACTGTATGCTCAAAAGCTGATGAACTCAATTCTTGATTTGTTACGGTAATGAAAGCTAAGATATAAAGGATAATAGTGAATACATCAGATTGTTTCAAAAGCAACTTAGTTGTAAGACACTAATGTCTGTTAGGAACTAATCTTCATAACTTATCATAAAAGTTAAACAGATCATTCAAAACAACAGTCGTGATCTTCTGTTTATGCAGCAGTAGTCATGCTTCTGATCGAAGCTTATGCTATATATAGCACATAAAATTGTAATGCTGTTGAGCTTGCACATTTATGAGATTATTTCTTGTACCTGATTAGTTAGCATGATGTTGAGTAGATATATAAATGTTTGCACAACAGATAATTATTAGTACTTCTTTTTTTGAAAGGTACAAATGACAAGTACTTACATTAACATCAGGAACAATCTTCATGATCCCGCTAACAAAATCATCTGACCCATTGTCATTCATCTGATGATCACTTGGCAGTCTGCGGGCATCTTGTGCTTGACCTGTAATGTCATTCCCCATACTTTCCGTATTGGTCGCATGTGTTCCTGAATTTTCAACAGACCTCGAAGTTGAAGCAACAGGACAGTTTACAGATTGCTCCGCACCATTCATGTCTTCAAATTTCTCCTCAAATTGACTATAAAGAGAAACCAAGTCAAGAAAATTTCAAATACAAGGAGCATGACAGCAGAAACAACTTGACTTCCAGGCAGCTTTTAGATAATATTATCAGGGCCATCAACACAGGAAAACACTTCAATCGCTGATTAAATCCACAGATACATAACCAAAGGTATCATGTAGCACTACTGGCCATGCACGTGCATGTTAAGTCACCCAAATAAGTAGATTTGTTCAACAAACATCCACTGATAAATTAGAAGTTACCTGACAAGATACACGTCAATTGGACCCATTGTGCTCCTGAGGACTATTCTGTATCTTCTTTGAGGATAATCAGCAGCCTGAAACACATACTCACATACAAGGTTTGTTACAATACCAATAACAAATAAATAATATATTTAAATACTGGTTAATTAAAAAAACATTATCATAATTCATAACTGTATTGATTTTGTTTTGTGAAAAGGAGAAAAATAACATCTATCATATATTGTCATGTCTGCTTGCTTACCTCATCAGGATCTGGGACTTCCAGGGTGGTTCCATGTGGAGCTTTGATGGCAATCAAAGTCTCATTCTGAAAATAAATAGCAGGCACATGAATTCTCATTCTTGGTTAAAAAATGAGATTGATGAATTAAAATCCGTACCTGAAAGCATGGCAGACTTTTAATGTCATCTTCTGTCACAAACAGCCACCTATAATGGTTAAGGACATGTAAGAATGTGTCAGTGAAATTAGTCATCGGCATCAACAACCAGTGCGCATATATCTGCAGTAATTAGAAAAGATTAGGAATTATCACTTCTGGTTGTTCTCATCTTCACTTAAATATCTCAATCTTTCTTGCATTTCCCTGCAACATTTTTGAGTAATAAGCAATATCACAAGGGCAAAACACATAAACCAAAATATCAATTAATTCATTCAATAACAACAAATTTCTTTTTTGAGATAAACAACAACAAACCTAATTTCACCATCCAATTTTTGCTCCTCCAAGGTAAGATTTTCAACGTCAGTCTGACAAAGAGAACACATTACACCGATCAACTTAGAAGCGTTGGAAATCATGGTATTAAACAATGCAAATCTAGCTAAACATATGAATTCTGAAAATTCTATTAAAATGGAAGCAGGTAACATCCTCCCCCATATACCTGCAAACTGAACACATCAGTTTCAACACCACCAGGCTGCGAGACATCTAGCCCCCTATATGCCATAACAGCCTTTTCATTAGAATAATGAGCTATAAACAACTACAATCAATCTCCATAAAACTTGCAGCAAACAGCTCTTGTCATTTGAATAAGATATCTTACTTCCAACGAATTCGATTTTTGAGCTTCTTTTCAATGAGGCCAATGCCTTCTAGGACATTAGTGATATCATATATACGCCTCTTCTGTACCTGCAACAGCAAACATTCCATAAGAATACTGTGGTACTAAATTGAACTGATTTTCGTAGATGGATCATTACCTCTAGTGTTTCTGCTGCTTTATTGAGATCAAGAATCCCATCTTCAGCATGTTTTATAAGATTGATGAACTTCTTGGTTAATAAACCTATAATATTTCCAAATTTCGATTGGAGCAGTCAATTCGCATGCATTCGACATCTTTCGAGTGCAACGAAAAAAATACAAGGTTTCAAAGAACAAATTCGCAATCTAAATGGTGCAGCAAATTTTTACCTAAGGAACTGTCATATCTACAATTGCCAGCAGGGGTCAGTGCAGAAGGGGAGCCTGTAAGAAGCAGTATCCTATTTTGGTCAGCTTCTGAATTTGAAGGAGAGATACAAAAAAGAATTAAGTTTGCAAACCCATTACAGAAGTATGTAACATCAGTTGAGTAGTGTTTACATACCAGCTGTTAACATAGGGGTTTGAGCAGCAGCTTTATTTCCTTTAGACCCCTTAGATTTGTTGTATACCCTTCCTCCTTTTGCAGACATTGGCGTCTTTAACGGACTTTTGTCTGCTTCTGTATATACTGTACTGCTAGTCCAATTGCTAGATGCAACTTCATTATCTACTGCTATACTCTTCCTCTTTAGTTGCTGAAAATTATGTATCAAAACAGAACTAATCACCACATCGAACTTACCGTTACTCACAATATGTTATTGAAAAAAAAAGTTGCATCCTAACTTATATCTAACTGACGCAAATGTAAAGGTAATTAGAACAATTAAGACTAGGAAAATTCACAGAAGTCAACTCGTCTTTGTTGTTATTTCTGACTTTCAAAAGAGCTCAACGTTCTTTAGCTCATCAGCTTCATTTGCAAGTATTCGCAAGTCAGTATAACCAGACTCAACAAAGAAGTTCCCTCAGCTGACCAGTTGCTTCAACCATTTACCAGTCCATGCGGGTGGGCTATAATCATGAATTCACTTGGTGAAACACAAATCTCCTTTTAATTTCAATTTACACTGCACAGTCTAGCATCCTCATTCCATGTTACACAAATCATTGTCATCAACAAAGACACTAGGTAAATGAAGACAATAATAGTGCTGCAGTAAGTTATCATTATATTTGTCGCTCAAATGAAAGAGGTCATTGTCATGTAATTAACATCATTTAGGGAATTTCCATTCTTCTTGTGCTTTTTAGTGCAACAGAAGTCAATATATGGTGTCTGTAACTCTGCATCTCTTTTAGTCTCTTGATTAAAATACCCATGACCATATTGAAATTAACGCACAGCTGAGAACTCCAGGAGTACTAATTTGCTGGTTTCCCTCAGCAAAAATGAAATCAGTGAGGAAGAGCAGGTCAGGTATGACATCTCTCACAATCCATAACTAGCCGTTTTCTTAAACGCATGCAGCATAAATGTAAACATTATTGTAAT